>OY796881.1:2595838-2825927 GCA_963680785.1 Diplosoma virens | reverse complement strand
ACAAAAATGTTTTGGTCACACTTATCAAAAAATTCAAACAGCTTACAAAAATTCAATAAAACAATTGCGACATATCAATCAAAAAAGCCCTTGAAAAAAGTGGTTACAAGGAAAAATTAACTTACCTAAAACAAGAACTAAAAAACACATCAATTCAACTAAAATTCAAAAAACAGATCAAGAAACAGAACAAGAAAGATTATTTGGTTTAACCACCTTTAAGTGAAGAAGTCAGCACTAACATTGGTAAAGAATTTTTTACCCTCCTCTATAAAGATTTTTCATCCAGCAACAAATATCACAAAATTTATGACAAAAACAACATAAAATTAAGCTACAGTTGCATGCCAAACGTGAAATCTATTATAAACAAGCAAAACACTTCACGCTTAAACAACCCAGATAACAAAGTAGACGCCAAACAATGCAACTGTAGATCAGCCATAAATTGCCCACTCAACGAAAAATGCTGCAAAAATTTAATAGTATACACAGCCTCCCTAAAAACTGTTTAAACGGACAAACTTTATTACAAGAGCTGCGAAACATCATTTAAACTCCGATATAATAACCATAATCAATCATTCAAAGACAATACAAAAATTAACTCCACTGAACTATCAAAAGCCGTTTGGAAATTAAAACAATTAGGACAATCGCCAAAATTACGATGGAAAATTATACACCACGCAACTCCATATCAGAGTGATTCAAAAACATGCAACTTATGCTTATCAGAAAAATTACAAATATTACAAGCTGACCCAAATAAATTACTGAATAAACGCTTGGAATTGGTTTCAAAATGTCGACATCGAAGTAAATTTAAATTACGAAGTTTTAATTACTCTGGCAGTTAATAAATATATCTACACACTCGATTTGCCTTAATTCTATATCTCACTTCTACCCACTTTCTTGATCAGCGAATAAAATAGCTCAACTCTACACTACATACTTATTGCACTAACAAAATTCTTAAATTATACCCTGTAAAAAAATTTTTGCTGTTTTAAATTTAATTCGTACTCTATTGATTGTCATTTTTGATCACATCTTTTGTGCACCTTTTGCCGTAGTTTCCAGTGGCAGTCTACTGTATTTACCGGTAATCAAAATTTTAACGCATTTTAAATGTAGACTTTTCAAATTTACCTATTATTTTTAAACAATAGAGAAAACTACGTAAAAAACTCTTTCTTTAACAATAAAATTCATTTATCGATCAATATTACAACCGTAGATTTTCTCTTGTTGTTGTTTTACGTTTTTTGCCGGCATTCAAGCGCTTTGTTTGAACTGTATTTATATTCATTTGTTTTGTTTTTTCAGATTTCTAACCGCCCCTCCGATGAGCCCAGCCAAGCGAAATAGTCAGTTGGGGCAAATAAAATAAAATTAATGTTAAATTAAAAAATTTTGTGGACTGAACTTTAACTGTTAGTGTACTCGTATATATGTAATAGTCTGTTTCATCTTATCGAATCGTCACTGCTTACTTGAAAATTAAAAATATAGTTATTTGTAGTAATAAATATTATGCAGTTAAACTAAGCAAATGATGCAACTACTGAGACGTCATACAAGAAAAGTAACTCAAAAGTATAGTAAATGCAAGTATAGATTTGCATTCACTCAAAAGTGAGGAAAGGCGAGTTAAGCGTAGTGTAAAGATTTAGAAGGAGAAAGGGAAAATCTACCAAGCAAAGAAAAGGCCACAGGTGAAATTGTATAAGGTGAAAAATTTAACTAAAAACTAAAAACCAGACATTCGGTTTTACGTAAACAAAATGAATTTGTTTACACATTAAAACTTTTCAAATAACCGAAGTTGCGAGTAACAGTGTTTCTCCTTGGTAATTGAACATACTGCGTTTCTCCTCTCCGTTATTACCTGTATTGCACTACACTTCTTTGATTTTGTGCAACTGTGCCTTTCTCCTTTCTGAAACTACAGCACCTTTCTCTCAACTGTTGAGACTAAAAATACCTTGATTTTCTCTGGTTCGTCCCATTCTGACGCGATTGCCACTGATGAGAGCGTCACGAAAAGCTTATGGCTCCGATAAAATCGACTTTATTTAAAGCAATATTTCTCAAGATTGTACGAGAGCAATGAAAGGCAATCAGCGAGCATCAATGGAAGTTGTTTCTTTATAACGGGTGGGTGGTTTGAATGTTGGTGGACGTAGAGTGATTAGTCGTTAGGCTTGCGGTAGGACCAATATTTCCCCGATTTCAAGTTGAAGGTAACATCGACGAAATTGGTTTGGATGAGGTTGGTATCGGCTTCAATGTTTTAAGCCGTGCTGATGGAATGAATAGCTTGATAATCTTTTTCTTTAAACGTTCCGAGGTAGGACCTGAAGCGTTTTTTAGAATGGCCAAACCGTTGTCCCTATGAAGACCGATGTTCTTGACATCCACAAACTGGGATAATTGGTGGAGGATAAATAGGTCAACCAACTCACATACTTCGGCTCCATCATAGACCTATAACAATACTTTCGAGGTTTGAACTCGCATAAGAAACAATCTTCTTTCTCCGGGATCTTCTTTGCATAGATGGTCATTAAAGGAGAAAAATATCGAAGGCTTTTCTCTTATCGAAGCATTTCTAGCACTATAAAAAGCGGCACCACATGCCGTTCACAAGTTGCTTTACAATTATTAGCCATTTCTCTCCTTATACAATCAGCTTTGCAAACTTTACCTGAGCAAGTATTAATAGTTTGTTACAGATAAAGAATTTAGTTTGTAAATCATGATCAGGCAGTAAAGCTCTGGATTGGTGTGCGTCTTGCATTGAACCGCAGAGGACGCGCTTTAGTGTTGTCTGCCCATAACTCGAATACATTTCCAAGAATCTGGTCATCATCGTGAAACGCACGATGCCGCAACTGCGGGTACTAGCAATGCCTCAATTGAATTATAAACATATATTTCAAAAAACTGATAAAAAATTTTAAAATGTAAATAAATAAAAGATTAAAAATTCTCATTAATTGATAAGATTATTCGAATTAGTGAAATAGATTTTTTGTAAAAAAAAATTAACTTTAATACTTTTACAGTTACATCTTGGGCGGAATGGAGTTCTTGGGGTTCATGCAGCGCGAGTTGTGGAAGAGGATCACGAACTCGAACAAGAACTTGCAACAACGGAAGTCCAGGCAATCCTGGATGTAATGGAAATGCAGAACAGACACAAGTAAATTTTTTTTAGTATCCTTTAATCCGTTTAAAAATGAAAAAACATGTTTAATGAAGTTCTAATCAAGTGTTGATGTTATTTAATGTTAAAATCATAAATGTTTAACTAAATCAACAATTTAAAAATTAACTTAAAAAATTGCACAAGTTGCAAATTTGGCTGATTGACTTAAATTATGTATTTTTAAATTAAATATATATTTGTTTGCCTTACTTTGCCGGCACAGACTCGATAACCAAAAAGCTAAAGCAGAATTTAATTTAGTAATGAAAACACTAAAACAGAATAAAAATTTAAAATTTAAAATTCACAACAGCCTGTTTCGTCAAAGATGGCTTAATAGGTGGAATCTGTGAAGTAATAAAACAACGTAAAATATAAAAATATTGAAAGAAATAAAAAAAATACATATACTATACATAATTATGCATAATTATGCAAACCAGGTTTTTTATGTTCAGCACAGACTTAGCCGACCTGAGTGTGTAACTGTTAGCAATTTCTCAGCGGTTATTTTCGATAGAAAAATGCATATTTTTTATTTTAACGAAAACTACAGTTATCTTTGTGCTGAATCACTCAATATATATGTTTATTTATTTAGTAATGATATAATTGAAAGAGAATATTTGTTGCCAAAATCTTTTAGCTTAATTTGGTTTAAATAAACAATTTTTTCATTATCATGTATTCGATTGTGTAAACACAGAGTTGCAACACTAATCGTTGTGGAACATGGTCAGAGTGGGATGCGTGGTCAGATTGTTCTGTGACATGTGGAAGAGGATCACAAAGTTCCAGCCGACAATGTACTGGCGGCCAAGCTGGACAAGGGGGATGTACCGGAAGCGCAACAAGATCAAGAAATTGTCAAACTCAAACTTGCCCATGTAAGTGCAGGAATATAACAGTCCTCAATTGTTGAATATTTGGTTTTTATTCAAGTATTGCTTATTCAACTATGTAATGGTTTAGGTCAGGTATGTCCGACCTGCGGCTACTTAATGTTTTTACTCGGCTCATTAATCACTCAAATTATTTAGTTATATTTTCGTTACTCTATAAACTTTTATGTCATTGCTGTCATAGTAACGTATAGGGAGACAAAGTGATTATGTCAGTTAATTGCTGCGTCACGTTACGTCCAATGAACTGATCTATGAAACCTTTCGTGGGCGGAACTTGTTATGAAAACGCTTGCCTCAAGCATCATTTTCAGTATTGACATTGTTTTGCGATTTTACTAATATTGATTGTGTTACTTCTAAACATTTTATACAATATCAAGTGGTAGTTAGTTAATGACTTTTATGGTAGTAAAGATAGTAACTTTGAACCAATGCGGAGTGATTTGCAATACGACTACAGTAGTAGCAGCGATGTTGCTAGTAATAAACAAGAGAAAAGTGTGAATTCATTAAGAGAGTAGAAAGAAAATCAGACATTTTTTGAGATTCTAAGTCCAATCTAGAAATTTAACCTATGGTCCTTGTCCAGGGTTCCACCGTTAGCCAAAGAAAGTGTCGTAGTGGGCGAAGCTCGGCTGACTGGATGTCTGAAACTATCTATAGGTGCTTTATTGGAGTGCGACGCAAGGATATTTATTTTATTTTATCATTATATTTATTCTTCTCACTTGCAAGAAAGCGACGGAGGCGCTATCATAGGGAAAGAAATTACGCGACCTGCCTCCGGAGATGCCAAGATATTACTGTCTGGTTGAAATTTTTTTTTTTTGCATCGGCATTGGCATCCAGTGACAATCAACAAGCCATTATTCAGGATACTGTCTATAAGGCAAGTAATGAGCACTGCGACACCAAACTGGTGCGTTTGCGTGCGAGCGTGAAATTTTTTGTAAACTTAATTTAATTTTTTTTTTTTTTTGGTTGAATGAACCTTAGGCAAATGTACCAAAAAAATAATAAAAAAAAAAAATTACAAAAACATGCATTTATTTTTGAGATACAAATGCAATATAATTTCCGAGTAAAAAATGCTACTTGAAAAACTAAACAATAATATTATATTGGTCATAAAGGATGAAAACGGTAATATTATGGTAAGACCAGATGAGTTGCCAGTAGAAGTTTGGAAATTCATGGCAAACATAAGGACAAAGTTTTTGACCAGACTGTTCAACAGACTACTAATAGGTGAACGGATGCCAGAAGAACGGCGAAGGAGTGTGCTTGTCCCAATCTATAGAAACAAAGCGAACGCACAATACTGTGGAAACTACAGTACAGAGTAATAAAACTAATGAGCCATATCATTAAGGTATGCGAAAAAATTATTAAAGCCAGGCTAAGGAATAGTGTAAGAGATCAGCAAACAGCAATATGGATTTATGCCAGGAAGGGGAACCACTGATGCCATGTTTGCCTTAAAAATGTTGATGGAAAAGTACAGGGAAGGTCAAAAAGAGCTTCATTGTTTATTCGTAGACTTACAGAATGCTTACGATAGGGTTCCACGGGAAGAGCTGTGGTACTGTATGAGAAAATCAGAAATAGTGGAAAAGTAAATGTGACTTGTACAGGATATGTATGACGGAAGCGAAACAGTGGTGAGGTGTGCAATAGGAAATACAAAAAGTTTCAAGATCGAGGTTGGATTGCACCAGAGATCAGCGTTAAGTCCGTTCCTGTTGCAGTGATATTGGACAAGCTAACGGATGAAGTAAGGAAAGAACTACCATTGGCAATGCTGTTTGCAGATGATATTGTGATTTGCAAAGATACCAGGGAAGAAGTGGAGCAGAGGCTAAAATTTTGGAGGTATGCATTGGATAGAAGAGGGATGAAAGTAAGTAGGTCAAAGGCCAAATATCTGTACATAAACGAGGAAATGACAAAAAAACAAAGAAGATGGAGAATACAAATGTGCCGAAAGTAAAGAAATTTAAGTATTTGGGATCAACGGTGCAGGAAAGTGGTAGTTGTGAGAGGGAGATAAAGAAGAGTATCGGGAGTAATCTGAGACAGGAGGTTACCAGCTAGAGTAAAAGGAACAGTGTACAGCTCATTGGTAAGACCAGCAATGGTGTATGGACTTGAGGCGGTGGCGGTCACAAAAAAACAAGTGAAAGAGATGGAAGTCGCAGAGATAAAAACGTTGAGATTTGCTGTGGCAGTGACGAGAAAAGACAAAATTAGAAACGAGTACATCAAGGGTAATGTCAAGGTAGAACGATTAGGAATGAAGATGAGGGAAGGCAGGCTAAGGGGTTATGGACATATCATGAGGAGAGACCAAGAATACGAGAAGAAAGATGATGGAAATGGAGTTATTCAGAAGGAGAAAAAGAGGTAGACCAAACTGAAGATTTTTAAATCTAGTAAAAGAAGATATGAGGGAAGTTGGTGCAATGGAGACGGACGTTGAAGACCGGACAGTTTGGAGAAAGATGATACGCTGTGGCTACCCCTGATTGAAAAGAAAGGTCAAAAGGAGAAGAAGAAAAATGTTTTATTGTTGCACAAAACATTAGTCATCAATTCTTAGTTATGTCGTAAAAGAAAAACTAATGGGAAAACTTATATCTTTATGAATTTCATTTTCTGTTAAAAAAAATTAACGTTATAGGTTAAACTATAAAAAAAATATGCTAATGCAATAATCTGTTTTTAAGATATTAAAAGTTAAAAATAGTCGATTTGATAATTTTTTCGCATACCAGGAGCACAATTATTTAAAAAAATAGAGCACTCAAAGGGTTAATCATTTAAATATCTTAATGAAAGTAAGGTAGCTGTAGAAAAATTATTACAGTAGTTTCACGAAAAAAAATCAATGTAGATAACACAGAGAAGTATATCAACTATCACAACAAGGTACGAAAATACTTAACTTACAGACAAAGGCGGGAGGGTGGTTTGAATGTTGGTGGACGTTGAGTAGTTGGTCGTTAGGCTTGCGGTAGGACCAATATTTCCCCGATTTCAAGTTGAAGGTAACATCGACAAAATTGGTTTGGATGAGGTTGGTATCGGCTTCAATGTTTTAAGCCGTGCTGATGGAATGAATAGCTTAATAATCTTTTTCTTTAAACGTTCCGAGGTAGGACCTGAAGCGTTTTTTAGAATGGCCAAACCGTTGTCCCTATGAAGACCGATGTTCTTGACATCCACAAACTGGGATAATTGGTGGAGGATAAATAGGTCAACCAACTCACATATTTCGGCTCCATCATTGACCTATAACAATGCTTTCGAGGTTTGAACTCGCATAAGAAACAATCTTCTTTCTCCGGGATCTTCTTTGCATAGATGGTCATTAAAGGAGAAAAATATCGAAGGCTTTTCTCTTATCGAAGCATTTCTAGCACTATAAAAAGCGGCACCACATGCCGTTCACAAGTTGCTTTACAATTATTAGCCATTTCTCTCCTTATACAATCAGCTTTGCAAACTTTACCTGAGCAAGTATTAATAGTTTGTTACAGATAAAGAATTTAGTTTGTAAATCATGATCAGGCAGTAAAGCTCTGGATTGGTGTGCTTCTTGCATTGAACCGCAGAGGACGCGCTTTAGTGTTGTCTGCCCATAACTCAAATACATTTCCAAGAATCTGGTCATCAGCGTGAAACGCACGATGCCGCAACTGCGGGTACTAGCAATGCCTCAATTGAATTATAAACATATATTTCAAAAAACTGATAAAAAATTTTAAAATGTAAATAAATAAAAGATTAAAAATTCTCATTAATTGATAAGATTATTTGAATTAGTAAAATAGATTTTTTGATATAGGTAAAACTATAAAAAAATATGCTAAGCAATAATTTGTTTTTAAGATATTAAAACTTAAAAATAGTCGATTTGATAATTTTTTGCTTACCAGGAGCACAATTATTTAAAAAAAATTGAGCACTCAAAGGGTTAATGATTTAAATATCTTAATGAAAGTAAGCTAGTGGTAGAAGAATCATTACAGTAGTTTAGGAAAAAAATCAATGTAGATAATACAGAGAAGTATATCAACTATCACACCAAGGTACGGAAATACTTAACTTAGAGACAAAGGCGTTTTTTCAAAACCATTAAAATTATAAAAGTTGAAGATAAGGACGCCGACTACGGGCATGTCGGGCATGCCGCGCATCCCCGCACATTTTATACATTCAGCACATGCAAAAACAAAGCAAGCTAAACTAAGCCTTACGAACTAAGCTATCGTGACATTATTTAATGTCGTCATAGTTATTAACAATAAACTCCCTTTTCATACCAAAAAGATTTTATTATGAATATTCTCTAAAGTCGAAAGCATTAGTTTAGGTCTTTACAGCACATGAAATTTGATTCAAGTTATTCAAGTAGAAAAATTATTTCCAGTAGAATGTCTGAACCACAAAAAAAATACAGAAGTTGACCTTAAATGCATTTATTACTGCATGTAGCATAAGTAACAGAAGCAGAAAATTTGATGTTTCCGAACAAAATGTAACATCCAGTACACAGTCTTTGTCAGATTTCTCAGGTAGTTTGCGCTCCATCGAAACGGGTCCTCGCTTCCAGTCAAATTGCAAAAAAAAGCTTCGCTTGGATAAAATACAATGCATCCAGAAATGTTATTACCTGTTAAGTATGTTCATTGGCCTTAGAAAACAACAAAACTTCACCGGCAACTAAGTTAGCTGGGGAGGGGCAGTCAAAAGTTTGGATATTTGGATTTAATCCATGGCAACGTGGAAGAGCTGATTTGTCAAAACATCCGAACAGTTAGCACCACAAAGAATGCATGAACGTAAGATGTACACTGTTGGGCAACAACAATACAAGTCCTTTGGATCAATTGATTTGTACTCATCGTGCAACAGCTGCGTCAAACTTAAAAGCTCTACGAGGTTATTTTTAATGCTGTGCTTTTATATGATAGACAAGGTCTTGCATTAAGAGGTCGAACAAATGAATCCTCCAACTTTCGACAAATTATCAATTTAATTGCAAAACACAACAGGGATATGCAAGTGTGATTGACCAGACAAAATACATACAAATGGCTCGTTCATGACATAATGAATGAAATTCTTGGAATGACTTTACATGCAGTTCTTTGAGATCTTGAAAAAAGTTCAGGCGGCAAGATATTTTTTTATTTTTTGTAATGAAACAACGAATATTTTAACCATGGAGCAACTGTCCTTATGTGTTCATTATCTAGATTCAGCTTGAGCTATTGAGGAAGTGTTTTGGGGACTTAATGCTGCGCCAAAATGTGATTCAAAAACGTTGACAACCATCGTAAAATCCTGTCTGCTTTCACTTAATATACCTTTGAGCAACTGCCACGGACAAGCTTACGATGGTGCAGCTTATATGGAGAGCAAATATTTGTGGTGTTCAAGCAAGCATAAAGGAATTTAATAAAACTGTCGTGTAGGTTTACTGCATGGGTCATCCATTAAATCTGGTTGTCTAAGAATGTATTATTGATACTGTGGAAGGAAAGAAATGCACTAAAAATCTTTAATAAAGTGTCAAAATTTGTTACTGTTTCTCGAAAAACTTGGAGAGCTTTTATACGTTTCAACTTAGCATGTCAGAAACTGAAGATAATTTAAATTTAACTTTAAGACTACTTTGTCCTACCCGTTGGATCCTACGAAAGGCGTCTCTAAACGCTTTTCTCAGCAACTACAAAAAACTGTTGAATTGGCTGTGCGACATGTCTAACTTGACAGATGTAGATGCCAAACTAAATTGTCAAGCTCAATCGTATCTTTTATCATTGGAGAGGTATTAAGTCTATTTTTATCTTCGAATTATGCAACTGCTGTTGCGTAACTTTCATGCCATTCATGTAGCCATTTAGAGTCGTAGATTGAACATGGCAATAGCAAAAAAATTAATTAGTAAGCTCTCAAATGTGTTGCAAATTGAATGTTCTAGTGATGAAAATGCCACAGATTTTTACCAGCAAGTAACTCAAAGCGCCAGCAGCATTGGAGTTGATTTACCAAGCTTGCCATGATGTTCTGGAAGTCGAAATCAACGACAAATATTATTACTTTCAGTGAATTCTCACTACAGCAGCCTCTACAGCACCATTTTCAAATCTTCGCACAATCTGCTAACTACTCGATTTTTAATGCATAATATTGGAGTTGTGATTGACCTTGTAAATGTTCTCAGTCTTGCTAGAAACAAAAAAAATACTCAAAGTATTGCCAATTTTTATGAAAGCGATGTAGATTTATCTATGCTCAACACAGAACGTGCACAAATTTGTTTGTTGCACAGTAACAACGTGAAATCACCAAATGATTTTATGCGCAGTTTCGCAGTAATAATGAGCTGCCCTTGTTATTTCCCAATTTGGCAACACTACTAAGAATATTTCTCACTCTTCCTTGCACAACATGTGAAGCAGAACGTAGCTTTAGCGTTGTCAGACGCATAAAAACATATTTTTGGAACACAATGACCCAACCTCGGCTCAATCATCGCTGCTTGCTCAATGTCCATTCTGAAAGTTGTGACAGATTTGACCTAGAACAAGTAATGGATGCATTGATCAATAAAGCAGCCGTTTGAATTAACACATTTAAGTGATGTTATTGACATAAATGTGCAATTGTGCATTGAACTTTTGTTTTGAACTGAATACTTTGTTCCAATTACACTGGTCAACACAAAATTTCTTTCTGAGATGAAAGTAGCCACCCTTTACTAATTTTGTGGCGCTGAATCCGAAAATGAGCCATAAAATTGTCGGTTAGCTCTAGTTTTCAAGATATGGGCACCAGCAACATATGCTAGGGGAACAGGTGACCCCCCTAGAAATCTAAGTCGAATACCTGTTTATCTAGTTCATTCACAAATGTACCTCTTTTAGATAACAGGGCTTGAAGACTTTTTTAAAACAACCACCAAGTTACGACCAAGTTACTTTTTTAATAACCTAAGGTCTTTAGTGACTATTACATTTGAACCCCTTAACAGATCATTTGATGCCCTTTCAAACATACTGCAGGCGCCCATGTTTTCAGATATTTCAGAGGAGGTCTCTTAAACTACAAGTACGATAACCTGTTAAAGTAGTTTTCAGTCAGTATATTTTGAAATGCCTCGTGTTTGTGTAAATTCTGCAGATAACTTCTGTTATATCTGTGGGGAGCTCACCGTGTCTTCGCAGAAGCGTGTCTTAACCACTAGAACAAGAAAGGCTTATCATTAGTACTTTGGTTGTAAAGTCGGAAATCAGGAAAAGCCTTGGGCTCCTTACATATGCTGCAACTCCTGTGTGACCTCCCTTAATGAGTGGTTGAAAAAGAAAAGAAAGGCAATGCCATTTGCAGTACCAATGATTCGGAGAGAACCTACGGATCACGTAAGCGATTGTTACTTCTGTCTCACGCCTTCCAAAAAAAATGAATTCAACAGAAAGAAGAAGTCTGTGATAGAGTATCTTAACATACCATCTGCAATTCGTCCTGTTCCTCACAGTGACGAGCTACCTATTCCTGAACCACGTGAAACAGATCTGTTGAGTTCAGACGATGCAGAAAGCAGTAAAGAGTGTAGCGTTTCTAAACCGTGCACATCCAGGAATGAAGAATTTGGTATTACTACTGAACCACATTTAATTAATGAATGTGAACTGAATGATCTTGTAAGGGATTTGAATTTGCCGAAAGTTAAAGCGGAACTATTGGCTTCCAGATTAAAACAGTGGAATTTACTTCAAAGTGGTGTCAAAGTTTTTAGTTTTCGTACATGTCAACAGTCTTTGGCCCAGTTTTTTAGCATGAAAGGGGGACTTGTATATTGCACAGATATTGGTGGTATGATGCAAGAATTTGAGTACTCCCACAGACCAGAAGAATGGAGACTGTTCATTGATTCGTCGAAACTAAGTTTAAAAACTGTATTGCCGCACAATCAAAATATGTTGCCATCAATTCTTGTGGGATATGCAGCTCATATGAAAGAAACATACGAGAATATGAAGAACTTTTTACAATGCATAAATTACGAACAGTAGGCTGCTGGCAACTGTGTGGTAACTTTAAAGTAATTGCGATACTGCTGGGATTGCAGTCTGGCATGGACTCCTAAATAATAGAACCTGGACTGGAAACGAGAAATTACGAGTGTACAAAAGTAGGCCATTGCAGTAAAATTATCTTTTTAGAAAAAAAATATTGATGCTTTTTTTAAAAGCAAAAGCTTTAATTTAACCAATTTATGCTTTTTTTAAAAGCATAAATTGGTTAAATTAAAGCTTTACTTGATTGATATTTGCAGCGGAAACGTTTGGGTCGGCCCACAGCCTAGTTGAACCAAAAATGTTCTTTTTTAGTCGACTTGAATTTAGTACGAATGAGATTCTATGATAAACATCATCTTAGTCTAGCGACTATTTCTCTGATTTGGTATAAGCATGATTTAAAAAGCTACAATCAAACTAAAAGGCTATATTGAAAAACAAACAGTAGAATAACATCAACTTCTAAAATAGAATAACAAAAATATGTAATAAACAATTAGATAAAAATATATATGAAAAAATAAAATGCATACATGAGTAAAGTAAAAACTATTATCGAACGCATAAACGTTGTGACAAGCTTGGTTTTGGGAGAAGCTTGTAGAAAGCTTGTAGGTAACTAAGATCAATCATAAAGTACGTTTGATATGTACACAAGTACTACAAAATGAAAGACCAAAACAGAAGAATGAAAAAACTACGTAACAATATTTTATAAGTAACTGGACTGCAATTTACAGTTCATTTGCAACGTTTTAAGGTGGTTTATGTAACAGTAGCTTTAACAAAAATATACTTCAGGATGTGATACAAAGTAACACAAACCTAAACTTAAAAAAAGCAAAACATTAATGAATTTCGGCAAATTTTAGAAGCTTGACGAGTTTAAATGGTTTATAAAAAACAGTAACATTACTAAATGTTTAAATCCGGACAACAACAAACGAATTATTATTTTTACGCATAGCTAGACGTTATCTAAAAAAAACTAGTAATAATATTTGCAAAAATCAATAATTTTAACTGGGAGTATTTACAGTTTAATTACTAAGTTTTCTAATTTTGGCACTAGTACCTCTACGCCCCTTTTCCGTTAATTGGCGAATTAAATTTTTGCACATGCAATTGTAGAAACGTATTGACACTCCTTCTACAATATTGTGCCCGTTGCTACACAATACTGGAAGCGACCGAAAAGCAACATCATCATTAAAATAAGATATGTTTACAATTTCTTTAAAAATTTTCTGCTGATTTTCGGCACTTAAAAATGACTTTTTCAAGTCACTATTGCAAAGTTCAGCAAAAACCTTCCAACAAAGACAACCAATTTCATATAACTCGGTTGTTGGTTTCCAAAGACCCCCACGATTTATGCCATCAAAAAATTTGTTTGCATACTCATGCATAGTTGTTGTTAAAGGAGGAACATATTCAACTATGGTTGCAACAGTAGCTGTTTTGCATTCAACGCATCTTGTTGATTTAACCAGTGATTTGCAACAGTATCCGGTAACATAAAATATAACAGCTGCATCATTTCTGTCGGCACTATATTAAATAGTAGCTCAGCTTGCAAGGCTTCTGCTGTGGCCATTAATTTATTGTTACTAGTGCATTTTGTTTTGACTATGATATCAATCTCAGCGATAGATATTTGCCAATATTTCAACAACGAGATTGAGCGGATTTTCCTGTCACTTTCTTGAAGTTGTCTCATAGAAATATAATAATTTGCTCCACTGAGTTGACGAATTCGGCTGAATCTTCGTTCAATCATATCTGATTAAATTTTTCCCAACAGCACATACAAGTAATTGAAGCCACAGTTTTCCAACAAGTATTTTGACATCTGCGTTATTGCTTCACATGTTTGATGCAAAGCACGGGAAGTGTGTTCAGTTAATCCAGGTTGCTGAATAGAAAAAAAAAAAGATATTAAGAAAATACCCATATAAACATAACAATGAAAACATTGTAACAAAGAAAATCACAGAAAGATCATTAAGTAATACAAAGATTTTGCAAACAGCCAGTCGGATGTGAATACAATAAATTGCAAGCAGCTGATCTAATAATTTTGTTTCAATTAAAAACTTACGTTATGACACTACTCTTGAAAATTAACATATCAGATATAGGTATGAAATCTGTTTTATATTTAAAAAAAAAAAGTTTGCAAAACATACTTACATTTGAATTTTTCCAAAAACTAACATAATGGCCAAAGTCCGTCAAAAATTTCAACTTCCAATCAGCAGTGGATCGAACTGGGTCACGAGAAATATCCCGTTTATGCTTTCCAATTTCTGATGTTGAAACATTTAAAATATTCCACAGCTTCAAAAACAAATCAATAGCAGAAGCAGTTTCATGAAATCCATATTCCTTTAATCCAATCACAGTTGACTCATGAAACACAGCCAGAGCAAGTTTAACATTAACTTTTTCTATACTATTGGGTTTTAAAACTGTTTCTGTTAGACGATGGGCAATCCTTAAAGGTTTTTGGCATTCAAGATTGTAAACTTTCTCTATATCTGCAAAACTGGCTGTAAGTGGAGTATCAAGTATGGGAGTCATACAAGGCATTTCAAACACTCTTCTGTTCACTAAGTTATTATATATATTCTTAATTATGTGAGTAGGGTCAAATATTAAAAAGATTTTTCCATCTGTATACTTGTTTGGAATGGATGCTTTCCATGCACCATTACAAAGAAAATCTTTGAAAAACTTTCTATTTGCAGAAGCATTGTCAACACAGATTCCAATAACATTAAATCCAATTTCATGAACAAGTAGCATAACTTTATCAAAACAAGCTTTTTGTGTTTCAGCTTTTAATTTTTAATTGGGTAAATTCCTACCATATCTTGATAGCCACTAGATAAAGACTTAATCATGAAACACAAAGCTGTGGCAGCTACAGCACAACTTTCAGTCAAGCCAAAAACCTGTCCTCCACTTGATTCGACACGTTTTGAAAGATATATTTCATCAATCATCAAGAGAACATTTCCGTCAAAAAAGTTTAACTTTGAAAATCTTATATTAAGATAATCAAAATCATCAAGTCCACTTCTTTGGTCTAGATTCATTGTTATTTTTCTCAACGTTTTCACTGAAGGTAATATAATAATTTGCTCTTGACATGGCCTTTCATATGCCTTAGAACTGGTTGCATGCATTATGTAAGACATGACCAACATTTCTACTGAATAGCGACGTTGTTTTTTAGTAATAAAAAGTAATTTCAATTGCTCCAATATAAAATTCAATGGTTTTTTTTTATAGTCATCCTGGCACAAATCAATGTATTTTTCTATTAGATTTAATAATTTTGCTTTAATTGTTTCCATTAATGTTGTGATGTTTTGGTCTAAATTTTTTGCAAAGGCTATTAAATTTTCTACTTCAGAAAATAGTGTTACTTTCTCAGAAAACAAAATGTGATGGTAACAAGAAGGAGAAATAAGTTTTTTTTCATGATAGATTTGCACATGCAGATCTTTATCAATGTTTATGGAAAACAAAATTGAGAATGGTTGTTCAATAGACAAATATATTAAAGAAATTCCTGCTTCTGATTTATATAAAACAAACTGTTGAGACAAAACTGTGCATGAAAGTTTTTCTAACAAATCATCAAAATTTTTTAAATTGTCAGACTGCAAAAAATTTTCACACTGTTTTTGCAGTATTGCTGATTCATTATCATGCCTAGTTTTTGAAAGAGCATTACCGCTTCTTAAAGGTATATCTTTATTTGTATAATACAAAGGAATATTTTTGAAAATTGAAGGAACAGCACCAGGTTTTAGTCTTCTATAACATAAGTGCTCACTATCTCTTTTTCTTTTGCGTCTTTGGTTTGAATCATGAGAAACTTTAATAAAATCATCTGCTTTAAAATGGAGTGAGCACAACTTTGAGTATTTTGAGGGTTTAAAATTTTTCCTAGCTATGTTTTTTAACCAATTACATAAAAGTTCTTCATTTTTTAAAGGGAATGAATGATATGTAACATTTAACTTTTTTTCTTCTGAAGAGTATCCAGATTTGCAATCAATGGCAGCACATTTATAAACCATTTTTTAAATAAATATTTTTCTATGCAAAAAAAGGTAATTAAAAGGTTAAAAAAATGCCTTTTCCTTAAATTTAAATAAGATAACCAAAAAATAATAACCTTTAAATACACTTTTAAAATAAGATAATCAAAAAATAAAGTAGAAAAACACTAAACTTTAAAATGCAATTATGTGCTTCAATAATAAATGTACTAATTGTATTAAATTCAATAATTTATTCAGTAGTAACATTCAATTGAAGTAGCAGATAGATAAGACATAAATGTTGTTGCATATAAATTAAAAAATAAAAAAATGTATTACTTCTTTTATTGTTTTTACTAATGTCACAAAAATAATAGTGAATAAATTATAATGCCATTGTTAAACTATGCAATGATCAAGCTTGATTCTGTGAAAAAATACACAACAAA
Source organism: Diplosoma virens (assembly GCA_963680785.1). Taxonomy (NCBI): domain Eukaryota; kingdom Metazoa; phylum Chordata; class Ascidiacea; order Aplousobranchia; family Didemnidae; genus Diplosoma; species Diplosoma virens. Next base: position 2,809,208 of record OY796881.1, on the reverse strand, counting down.
TAGAAAATAGCTGTTCATTCGTAAGTTGCCTACATTATTAACTGATAAAAAATTTTACCTGAATACCAGAAGTAGAATATAAATTTTGCTAGTATTTGTAAATTAATGTGTGCAATATTTGTGATTCTTACATATTTTCCTTAGTCATTAATCTTTTTTTAATAAACCTACACTGATTTTTTTCCAGCATTCTTTTCACATTTATCATAAATCTATTGTTCATTATATTTTGCAAGCCATACTTCTAAGTTTAATAACTTAACAATGAATATAATGAACAATAGATTTATGATAAATGTTTCTAAAAAATCGAACTAATTTTTTAGCTTTTAACAACTGGCCTACCTTTGTACACGCGCTCTGCGATTTTCAATTCCGTTTCCAGTCCAGGTTCTATTATTTAGGAGTCCATGAGTCTGGTTATACAAAGTATTGCTGTTTTTTGTGTGAATGGGAAAGTCGTGCGAGACATAAACATTACCTTAAAAAGGAATGGCCAAAAAGAAGCACTTTGAAAGCAGGTATAAAAATGTGAAGTACACTTCACTAGTTGAAGCATCAAAGATTTTACTTCCCCCTTTGTATATTAAACTTGCATTAATGAAAAATTTTATAAAAGCGATGAATCAGGATGGAGCAGCTTTCAAGTATATTTGCAACAAGTTTCCTGTATTAAGCCAAGCAAAGCTCAAGGAAGGTATTTTTGTTGGACCTCAAATCAACAAGCTATTAAAGTATGAAAACTTTGATCACACCTTCTCTGGAATAAAGAAAGTTGCCTGGAATGCATTCCGAGATGTGGCACACAACTTTCTTAAGAATACAAAAGCTCCAAATTATATTGAACTGGTGGAACACATGATAGACTCCTACAAAAATATGGGGTGCAACATGTCTTTGAAAATACACTTTTTACATTCGCTCTTGAGTTTTTTTCCTTTAAACTGTGATGATGTAAGTGACGAACATGGGGAGCGTTTCCACCAGCATATTGCAAACATGGAAAAACGGTACCAAGGAAAATGGAGCTCATCAATGTTAGCTGATTACTGTTGGACTCTTGCCCGAGATCAACCAGAATTGTCGTTCAACAGGAAAGCTAAAAGAATGCGATTGTAAACATGAGCGTTTCTGTTGTTGCATTAGCGTTAATGTATGCAGTGGTAGAAAACTAAAATTGAAAATACATCAAAAACGAGAGCAAATCGAAGGTTTTTATTGTCATTTTCGGATTCAGCGCCCAAAAATCTACAAAAAATAATTATTTTCATAAAAAAAAGAAAAATTTTTTGAAATTTTGTGGACCTGTGTTATCATACAAATATTCAATATTTGTAAATTATCTGTACCGTTTATAATCCAATGTAGGGCAAGCTTTTTTGTACCAAATATTCACGCAAAACACAGGTGCATACGTAGTATACACAAGGTGTGACTTGTGCATAAAATAATATTATTTTTAATTCAAGGTCTTCATTCTTTGTATTGTTGCAAGTGCGCTGCGTCAGTTAAAGTGTTTATATACATACGGTAGATTGCGCTTTGCACCTGCAAGTGCACGCGCATGTGACAACGATTGCAAGATAAAGACAAAGATCACGGACTTCTAAATAGTAGCATCATGCAAAGATCAATCACAAAGAGCGTCGTTAATTACGTGATAAATCTTTTGTTTGACAATTCGTTTGTTTTGTTTGCGCGCATTTGGACGATTGCAAGAAAAAGCGAAAAGGTCAACCAAGAGCGCACAAAAATTTTGTACATCTGAGCAAGTCAAATTTAGGGATGCAACGTATATAATGAATGTGAGGTATTAATTTGCTCATCTTCACTGTATCTTAGGTAATCAAACGGTAATGTTTTAATTTTGACGTCATAAAGTTTGCGCATGCACGGTAAAATCACAAACTCGGCGCCTATGATTGAAGATATTATCTGCTTGAAAAAGCAATGCATTTAACATTCTATTGTTTGTCAACCCCGTTCTTGTTTTAATACAATAATTTCTTTTTTGTTTTAAACTCATAAATAATGTTAATTTGCATATTGCAGCATGGTCAAACTGGGGATCATATGGTGAATGTCTTGGTCAAAATTCTTTTCCTGTGGATTGTGGAGGAGGAACACGAACTCGAACTCGAACTTGCAACAATGGTAATCCAGGTAATCCTGGATGCGAGGGAGACACAAAGCAGTCACAGGTGATTTTTATTAGTCGATTAAGTAAAAATTGTAAAAATCAAGTTTTTCTACTTGTCAGATTTTTACGAATTAAGTTTTATGTTAGAATTGATTTAAAAACATAATAAAGTCAGTTCCGTTGTACTTAAACATAAATAAATGTTTTTTTGCTTTCGGATTTTAGATATTTTTAATTTTGTATAAAAAACAAGTTAACAATAACTAAACATAATAAATCGTCATTGAACAGAACTGCAACACATCTCCCTGTCTCGGATGGAGTTCGTGGACAGCATTCAGCTCGTGTTCTGTTACTTGTGGCACTGGGACAGAAACCCGAACCAGAACTTGCCAGGTACATTAAAATTTGTTGAGAAACAGTTAATGATGAACAACATAGATGCTGAACAGGTTTATTGCATAACCTGGGTACATTGTGAATAAATATTTTTCAATTTTGTCGATTTAAGTTTTTATTTTGCTTATAATTTTTTCAAAATATTTCGGGGTTAGATTTTGTGTCTATAAATGCTTTTTAAAAATTGCATTTTTTGGTTTACTTTTGAAAAATTAGCATAAAATAAAGATTTTTAAGTTTTTGGTAAAATTTAAGATATATTCATAAAAACTTAAAAATTTGAACATCTTAACAATGCCAGAAAATTTATTTCTGGTAGAGCAATAACCCATCGCGTTGTGCCGGGGAGTCAACAGAAACCAGAAATTGTGTGACAGAAGTAACCTGTCATAACACCGGCTGGGCGGAATGGACCACATGGACTAGCTGTTCTAGAAGTTAGTAAATTAGACGACTTAAAAATTTGGAAATATATCAACTGCAAAACAACAAACAAATTAATAGAAAAAAATATTTCATTTTGATTAATGTTTTCAGGACATTTCCCACAATGCTCATCAGATAAAAAGTTATTTTTAAAAATTTTAACAAAAAACTTTTGAATAAACAAACTTTATAATTTGCATCAGAAACAACAACTCAACTGTTGAAAATGGTTTAACGACGTATCAATCATTAAACATTTAATTTCAGAGTTGAAGTTGAGAAAAATTTTTTAAATAAATTCTACGATAAAGGCTACAAAAAAAACGATAAAAATTTCAATAGTAATAATATAAATAGGCCTGATGAAGAAAATTTAAACCAAAATACACAAAAAAGAATTAAATAACTGCGGCATAATTCGTAAATAACAGTTACTAGTAAATAAAGTTTTGGTGGAATATAACTGAATGTTATAATTTGGGACAGTATTATTAGTTTGGTTTAAATTTCCTTATAGCTTTCGGATTTTAGTGCTATCTTCTCCCCTAATGTTTTTAGTTCTTAAAAAATTACAGATGGTTTAAATAACTTACTTCAAACAAACAAAAAAATTAAATGTAAATATTTTTAAAATTTGTAAAACGTGTGGTAATACATATCATACTAAACCTAAAGATACCTGAAAGCTTTGTTAATATAAAACACCACTTAAAATTTTATTCATTTGTAATATTGTTTGTTAATGATGGCGTATTTATCAATTTTTTGTGTATAAATATGTTTTAAGGTTTAGTTAATTTAGTTTAATTATTTTTATTATTACTACAGTAATTAAAGTTTTACTTTTTTTCATGCTTAATTTGTGTTTATGAATCCCAGTCTTAAAATTTAGTGCAGAGTGAAACCCCACTAAAATGTTGAGCTGCCATAAACTGGTCGTATTAGTTGTGTGATAATCAAACATCAGTTAAACATAATGACAATTAATTATAAGTATTTACTAAGCACTGTCTGCAGTTTACTTAGATTGAAAATTACCACAATTCAAATTTACCAACATTGCTTGCTTTGGACACTTGACAATGTTCGTTTATAACAAACTTATACTGTAGTAGTGGTCACTATGGCAAGTTTAAATTTTTAATTTCTGATAATTTATGTGGCGTTTATAGGTTGAAAACCGGACTGGACACCATATTGAATCAAAATCCAATGCAATACAATAGAAAAATAGTTAAGGCCACACTGAAGTGGTTACGATATTGGAATGGTGGCCAATCGTTATTCCGCTTTATATGATTATTATGTTACTTATTTTTTGTAGTAGTTTTAATTACTGTTGCCTATGCGACAATTCTTTTTCATTCAAGCTAATTTTTTATGCATAACGTTTCCTCTGACGAGGTCCAATTTAGGCGTTCCAAAAACATTTAGTTGAACAGATGCTTTTTTTATAGACTTCGTAGCTGTTAAAATTTTAAGAAAAAAAGGATTTCTTTATTGAACTTACAGTATATAATGCATTATTGCGTAATTTTGAAATATTTTAGGCTGATTATTTTTTCAAACGACTGAACTTTTAAAACAAAATAAAACAGAAAAAAATAAGCTCAACTGCTTTCTCTCACGAACTTGCATTGTTTTTTTAATGATAAACAATCGCTGCTTATTAGTTACGGACAGATATTTAAATAACGCGCTCATATAGGCACATTTATTCGGATGTCATGCTCAAAAATTTTTTTAACTGAATTTACTCTGACGTTAGCGTATGATTTTAAAAAAATAATTTATTTATGTTCCAGATTCAGTTAAATAATATAAAGCAACAATTTTGTCAATAAAAAATACCAGAGTTTTGTGGGGAGTGTACGAAAATTCATTATTAAGTCGAATCAAATTCATTAGTTCCCATCTTTGAATTGAGAAAACTTTATTTGCTAGTGATTCTTTTTGAAATGCTTTTGGGTAAACGATATGACAATTGAAATTTAATTTTGAAGTTTATTTTAAAAGAAAATTTAGAACGATGTTTTTAAACATTTTTTCTTATTCATTTTGACACTTTTGGTTCTTTCTGCTCCAAACCGGGCAAATAAATCCAATAAAAACGTTTGCAACAATTTTAAATAATATTTAATGTCAAACTCTAAAACATTTTAAAACTTCCTTTATTCTTTATTTTTGTTTCATTCTTTCTTCTTAATACTTTTCTTGTTAGCAAACCTTTTGCATAATTCCATTTATTTTACATTGTTTAGCGTGCAACGGCGGGATTAGTCGACGTACCCGCGGCTGTAGAAGCGGAGCTGTCGGAAGCCCGAACTGCTCTCCTGCTGGAGACAATCAGATGACAAACGTTTGCAACACAAATAGTTGTCAGCAACAGAAGTCAAGTGAGACAAATAATCATAATATTATTGTTGCAACGTCACTGCACTTATTTATTATAAAATCAAAATAGATTTGTGATTAAATCATCACGATTAATTTACTAACTTTCAAGATTTTTATCAAGGTTTATACGTTATTGAAAAATTTTTTTTCAGGATGCCAAGATAGATTTAACTTTTGCTCACCCAGCATTTGCAACATTAATGCTTTTATTCAATATTGTCCAAACTCATGTAATCCATGTGAAGTATAATTCTTGACAATGCCCTCTGATGTTAGGGTGGCTTTATAAATGAAGGAGCTTTCGCGGCACAATCCCTTCATCGGGAAGCTGGCTTAGCCGCGCAGTTACACGGTGGCACAGTGTTGGCAGGCTTGGTTCTGTGAGCAAGAAGCGTTTTGTTGTGCCTGGATGTATAACTGCCATGTTGAGCATGCAACTATAGCTCACTTTGATGTAATTTTTATTGCATATCTTGTGCAAGCGATGATGGGGAGAAAAGTGTTTGGTGAGCAAGTGAAGGAAAACCTTTCCGATGTTAGTGTTTACGTGCTCGCTGATGGGTGAGTTAAGCGATACTATGTTCCGCTTTCTGGATTTCCTCTTATGGGAGCCGGGTGGGCTCACGTACCGCAACTCACAAGAATGCCCACTTCTTCGCGTAGCCTCTTCATACTCCGAAATAGCTCTGGCAACTTTCCCGCAATTGCACGAGAGCAATGAAAGGCGATCAGCAAGCATTCATAGAAGCTGTTTCTTTATAGCGGGCGGGTGGTTTGAATGTTGGTGGACGTAGAGTGGTTGGTCGTTAGGCTTGCCGTAGGACCAATATTTCCCCAATTTTTAAGTTGAAAGTAACATCGACGAAATTGGTTTGGATGAGGTTGGTATCGGCTTTGATGTTTAAGCCGTGTTGATGGAATAGCTTGATAATCTTTTTCCTTATACGCTCGGAGGTAGGACCTGAAGCGTTTTTTAGGGTTAGACTGCGGGTACTGGCAATGCCTCAATTGAATTATAAACAAATATTTCAAAAAACTGATAAAAAATTTTAAAATGTAAATAAATAAAAGATTAAAAATTCTCATTAATTGATAAAATTATTTGAATTAGTAAAATAGATTTTTTGTAAAAAAAAATTAACTTTAATACTTTTACAGTTACATCTTGGGCGGAATGGGGTTCTTGGGGTTCATGCAGCGCGAGTTGTGGAGGAGGATCACGAACTCGAAAAAGAACTTGCAACAACGGAAGTCCAGGCAATCCTGGATGTAATGGAAATGCAGAACAGACACAAGTAAATTTTTTTTAGTATCATTTAATCCGTTTAAAAATAAAAAAACATGTTTGATGTAGTTCCAATTAAGTGTTGATGTTATTTAATGTTAAAATCATAAATGTTTACCTAAATCATCAATTTAAAAAATAATTTAAAAACCTGTACAAGTTGCAAATTTGGCTGATTGACTTAAATTATGTATTTTTAAATTAAATATATATCGGTTTGCCTTACTTTGTCAGCACAGACTCGATAACCAACAAACTAGAGTAGAATTTATTAATGAAAACACTAAAACAGAATAAAAATTTAAACTTTAAAATTCACAACAGCCTGTTTCGCCAAAGATGGCTTAACAGGTGGAATCTGTGAAGTAATAAAAAAAACGTAAAATATAAAAATATTGAAAGAAATAAAAAAAAATACCTACACTATATATAATTATGCATAATTATGCAAACCAGGTTTTTTATGTTCAGCACAGACTTAGTCGACCTGAGTGTGTAACTGTTAGCAATTTCTCAGCGGTGTTTTCAGTAGAAAAATTCATATTAAGCACAATTTTTTATTTTAACGAACACTACAGTTATCTTTGTGCTGAATCACTCAATATATATGTTTATTTATTTAGTAATGATATATAGCAAAATTGAAAATTACCAAAATCTTTTAGCTTACTTTAGTTTAAAGAAACAATTTTTTCATTATCATGTATTCGATTGTGTAAACACAGAGTTGCAACACTAATCGTTGTGGAACATGGTCAGAGTGGGATGCGTGGTCAGATTGTTCTGTGACATGTGGAGGAGGATCACAAAGTTCCAGCCGACAATGTACTGGCGGCCAAGCTGGACAAGGGGGATGTACCGGAAGCGCAACAAGATCAAGAAATTGTCAAACTCAAATTTGCCCATGTAAGTGCAGGAATATAACAGTCCTCAATTGTTGAATATTTGGTTTTTATTCAAGTATTGCTTATTCAACTATGTAATGGTTTAGGTCAGGTATGTCCGACCTGCGGCTACTTAATGTTTTTACTCGGCTCACTAATCACTCAAATATTTTAGTTATATTTTCGTTACTCTATAAACTTTTATGTCATTGCTGTCATAGTAACGTATAGGGAGACAAAGTGATTATGTCAGTTAATTGCTGCGTCACGTTACGTCCAATGAACTGATCTATGAAACCTTTCGTGGGCGGAACTTGTTATGAAAACGCTTGCCTCAAGCATCATTTTCAGTATTGACATTGTTTTGCGATTTTACTAATATTGATTGTGTTACTTCTAAACATTTTATACAATATCATGTGGTAGTTAGTTAATGACTTTTATTATAGTAAAGATAGTAACTTTGAACCAATCCGGAGTGATTTGCAATACGACTACAGTAGTAGTAGCGATGTTGCTAGTAATAAACAAGAGAAAAGTGTGAATTCATTAGGAGAGTAGAAAGAAAATCAGACATTTTTTGAGATTCTAAGTCCAATCTAGAAATTTAACCTATGGTCCTTGTCCAGGGTTCCACCGTTAGCCAAAGAAAGTGTCGTAGTGGGCGAAGCTCGGCTGACTGGATGTCTGAAACTATCTATAGGTGCTTTATTGGAGTGCGACGCAAGGATATTTATTTTATTTTATCATTATATTTATTCTTCTCACTTGCAAGAAAGCGACGGAGGCGCTATCATAGGGAAAGAAATTACGCGACCTGCCTCCGGAGATGCCAAGATATCACTGTCTGGTTGAAGTTTTTTTTTTTGCATCGGCATTAGCATCCAGTGACAATCCACAAGCCATTATTCAGGATACTGTCTATAAGGCAAGTATGAGCACTGCGACACCAAACTGGTGCGTTTGCGTGCGAGCGTGAAATTTTTTGAAAACTTAATTTAATTATTATTTTTTTTTGGTTGAATGAAACTTAGGCAAATGTACCAAAAAAATAATAAAAAAAAAAATTATAAAAACATGTATTTATTATACTGTATAGATACAAATCCAACATGATTTACCAATGGAAAAGTTTAAAAAGTATACATTTATTTTTGAGATACAAATGCAATATAATTTCCGAGTAAAAAATGCTACTTGAAAAACTAAACAATAATATTATATTGGTCATAAAGGATGAAAACGGTAATATTATGGTAAATTCGGAGGCAGTGTTAAAAAGATGGAAGGAGTATTTTGAGAAACTGATGAACGAGGAAAATGACAAAGATCCTAGGACAGAGGAAGCAGAAGTGGCTAACGAAAAGGTAAATTGCGTCAGTAGAGAACTAAAGAACGCACTGAGAAGGATGAAAACAGATAAAGCGGTTGGACCAGATGAGTTGCCAGTAGAAGTTTGGAAATTCATGGCAAACATAAGGACAAAGTTTTTGACCAGACTGTTCAACAGACTATTAATAGGTGAACGGATGCCAGAAGAACGGCGAAGGAGTGTGCTTGTCCCAATCTATAGAAACAAAGCGAACGCACAATACTGTGGAAACTACAGTACAGAGTAATAAAACTAATGAGCCGTATCATTAAGGTATGCGAAAAAATTATTAAAGCCAGGCTAAGGAATAGTGTAAGAGATCAGCAAACAGCAATATGGATTTATGCCAGGAAGGGGAACCACCGATGCCATGTTTGCCTTAAAAATGTTGATGGAAAAGTACAGGGAAGGTCAAAAAGAGCTTCATTGTTTATTCGTAGACTTAGAAAATGCTTACAATAGGGTTCCGCGGGAAGAGCTGTGGTACTGTATGAAAAAATCAGAAATAGTGGAAAAGTAAGTGCAACTTGTACAGGATATGTATGAGGGAAGTGAAACAGTGGTGAGGTGTGCAATAGAAAATACAAAAAGTTTCAAGATCGAGGTTGGATTGCACCAAGGATCAGCGTTAAGTCCGTTCCTGTTTGCAGTAATATTGGACAAGCTAACGGATGAAGTAAGGAAAGAACTACCATTAGCAATGCTGTTTGCAGATGATATTGTGATTTGCGAAGAGACCAGGGAAGAAGTGGAGCAGAGGCTAAAATCCTGGAGGTATGCATTGGAAAGAAGAGAGATGAAAGTAAGTAGGTCAAAGGCCAAATATCTGTACATAAACGAGGAAATGACAAAAAAACAAAGAAGATGGAGAATACAAATGTGCCGAAAGTAAAGAAATTTAAGTATTTGGGATCAACGGTGCAGGAAAGTGGTAGTTGTGAGAGGGAGATAAAGAAGAGAGTGCAGGCAGGATGGCACGGATGGAGAAGAGTATCGGGAGTAATCTGAGACAGGAGGTTACCAGCTAGAGTAAAAGGAACAGTGTACAGCTCATTGGTAAGACCAGCAATGGTGTATGGACTTGAGGCGGTGGCGGTCACAAAGAAACAAGTGAAAGAGATGGAAGTCGCAGAGATAAAAACGTTGAGATTTGCTGTGACAGTGACGAGAAAAGACAAAATTAGAAACGAGTACATCAAGGGTAATTTCAAAGTAGAACGATTAGGAATGAAGATGAGGGAAGGCAGGCTAAGGTGTTATGGACATATCATGAGGAGAGACCAAGAATACGAGAAGAAAGATGATGGAAATGGAGTTATTCAGAAGGAGAAAAAGAGGTAGACCAAACTGAAGATTTTTAAATCTAGTGAAAGAAGGTATAAGGGGAGTTGGTGCGATGGAGACGGACGTTGAAGACCGGACGGTTTGGAGAAAGATGATACGCTGTGGCTACCCCTGATTGAAAAGAAAGGTCAAAAGAAGAAGAAGAAAAATGTTTTATTGTTGCACAAAACATTAGTCATCAATTCTTGGTTATGTCGTAAAAGAAAAACTAATGGGAAAACTTATATCTTTATGAATTTCATTTTCTGTTAAAAAAATTAACGTTATAGGTTAAACTATGAAAAAAATATGCTAATGCAATAATCTGTTTTTAAGATATTAAAAGTTAAAAATAGTCGATTTGATAATTTTTTCGCATACCAGGAGCACAATTATTTAAAAAAATAGAGCACTCAAAGGGTTAATCATTTAAATATCTTAATGAAAGTAAGGTAGCTGTAGAAAAATTATTACAGTAGTTTCAGGAAAAAAAATCAATGTAGATAACACAGAGAAGTATATCAACTATCACAACAAAGTACGAAAATACTTAACTTACAGACAAAGGCGGAAGGGTGGTTTGAATGTTGGTGGACGTTGAGTAGTTGGTCGTTAGGCTTGCGGTAGGACCAATATTTCCCCGATTTCAAGTTGAAGGTAACATTGACGAAATTGGTTTAAATGAGGTTGGTATCGGCTTCAATGTTTTAAGCCGTGCTGATGGAATGAATAGCTTAATAATCTTTTTCTTTAAACGTTCCGAGGTAGGACCTGAAGCGTTTTTTAGAATGGCCAAACCGTTGTCCCTATGAAGACTGATGTTCTTGACATCCACAAACTGGGATAATTGGTGGAGGATAAATAGGTCAACCAACTCACATATTTCGGCTCCATCATTGACTATAACAATGCTTTCGAGGTTTGAACTCGCATAAGAAACAATCTTCTTTCTCCGGGATCTTCTTTGCATAGATGGTCATTAAAGGAGAAAAATATCGAAGGCTTTTCTCTTATCGAAGCATTTCTAGCACTATAAAAAGCGGCACCACATGCCGTTCACAAGTTGCTTTACAATTATTAGCCATTTCTCTCCTTATACAATCAGCTTTGCAAACTTTACCTGAGCAAGTATTAATAGTTTGTTACAGATAAAGAATTTAGTTTGTAAATCATGGTCAGGCAGTAAAGCTCTGGATTGGTGTGCGTCTTGCACTGAACCGCAGAGGACGCGCTTTAGTGTTGTCTGCCCATAACTCAAATACATTTCCAAGAATCTGGTCATCAGCGTGAAACGCACGATGCCGCAACTGCGGGTACTAGCAATGCCTCAATTGAATTATAATCATATATTTAAAAAAACTGATAAAAAATTTTAAAATGTAAATAAATAAAAGATTAAAAATTCTCATTAATTGATAAAATTATTTGAATTAGTAAAATAGATTTTTTGTAAAAAAATTAACTTTAATACTTTTACAGTTACATCTTGGGCGGAATGGGGTTTCTTGGGGTTCATGCAGCGCGAGTTGTGGAGGAGGATCACGAACTCGAAAAAGAACTTGCAACAACGGAAGTCCAGGCAATCCTGGATGTAATGAAAATGCAGAACAGACGCAAGTGAATTTTTTTTAGTATCATTTAATCCGTTTAAAAATGAAAAAACATGTTTAATGAAGTTCTAATCAAGTGTTGATGTTATTTAACCCTTATTTACCTAGGCTGTTTTTTTCTGTTGACTACCTAAGGGGGGGGTCCTCGGAGGACCCTAAGTTTACATGTCCAATACTCTTAACAGACAATAACTGCGCAGTTGATTTTTTGATATGTTGGGGAAAATTTATTCTAGTTTAGTCAAATGTCTTTACTTTTAATATTTTTTATTTTAGTGTTTTCTTATATTGCATAAAGCTGAAGGTCCTCAAATTTTTGTTAATTGTTTTTTTTTTGCGACATAGTCCGATTAGTCACAGTCTGCTGCAAAAATAAATAATTACTACGTGAGGAAGTAATCTTGATAAACACAGCAAGACATTCAAAACGTTTTTTGACTTATCTCATGATTTTTGCACACAAAAAGTATAGGAAAATCAAGAGGTAACTCAAAAAAAATAGCCTGCTACACCAAAACTACCAATCGGATTTGCTCAAGTAAAATACCAAAATATTCAGGAACAAATTTTACGAAAAGTAATAAAAGTTTAGGATTTTATCATCCAAATTTTACCAGTTATATTGTTTTTTTATAATCTTTGAGCACCCCCCCTTAGGTAAATTAGGGTTAATGTTAAAATAATAAATGTTTACCTAAATCATCAATTTAAAAAATAATTTAAAAAACTGTACAAGTTGCAAATTCGGCTGATTGACTTAAACTATGTATTTTTAAATAAAATATATATCTGCTTGCCTTACTTTGCCGGCACAGACTCGATAACCAAAAAGCTAGAGCAGAATTTATTAATGAAAACACTAAAACAGAATAAAAATTTAAACTTTAAAATTCACAACAGCCTGTTTTGCCAAAGATGGCTCAACAGGTGGAATCTGTGAAGTAATAAAAAACGTAAAATAGAAAAATATTAAAAAAATGAAAACAAATACGTACACAATTTATATAAAACTTTAAAATATTATTATTTTAACTGACACATACTGTATATATGATCCACTAAAATATAGCCCATGTGAGTGCAAGGACACTGCATAATTATGCATATCAGGTTTTTTATGCTCGGCACAGACTTAGCCGACCTGAGTGTGTAACTGTTAGCAATTTCTCAGCAGTGCTTTTCAGTAAAAAAATTCATATTTTTTATTTTAACAAAATCTGCAGTTATTTTTGTGCTGAATCACTCAATATATATGTTTATTTATTTAGTAATGACATAATTTAAAAATAATATTTGTTTCCGAAATCTTTTAGCTTAATTTGGTTTAAATAAACAATTTTTTCATTATCATGTATTCAATTGTGTAAACACAGAGTTGCAACACTAATCGTTGTGGAACATGGTCAGAGTGGGATGCGTGGTCAGATTGTTCTGTGACATGTGGAGGAGGATCACAAAGTTCCAGCCGACAATGTACTGGCGGCCAAGCTGGACAAGGGGGATGTACCGGAAGCGCAACAAGATCAAGAAATTGTCAAACTCAAATTTGCCCATGTAAGTGCAGGAATATAACAGTCCTCAATTGTTGAATATTTGGTTTTTATTCAAGTATTGCTTATTCAACTATGTAATGGTTTAGGTCAGGTATGTCCGACCTGCGGCTACTTAATGTTTTTACTCGGCTCATTAATCACTCAAATGTTTTAGTTATATTTTCGTTACTCTATAAACTTTTATGTCATTGCTGTCATAGTAACGTATAGGGAGACAAAGTGATTATGTCAGTTAATTGCTGCGTCACGTTACGTCCAATGAACTGATCTATGAAACCTTTTGTGCGCGAAACTTGTTATGAAAACGCTTGCCTCAAGCATCATTTTCAGTATTGACATTGTTTTGCGATTTTACTAATATTGATTGTGTTACTTCTAAACATTTTATACAATATCATGTGGTAGTTAGTTAATGACTTTTATTATAGTAAAGATAGTAACTTTGAACCAATCCGGAGTGATTTGCAATACGACTACAGTAGTAGTAGCGATGTTGCTAGTAATAAACAAGAGAAAAGTGTGAATTCATTAGGAGAGTAGAAAGAGAATCAAAGATTTTTTGAGATTCTAAGTCCAATCTAAAAATTTAACCCATGATTCGTGTCCAGGGTTCCACCGTTAGCCAAAGAAAGTGCCGCAGACGACTACGTTTGGCTGACTGGATGTCTGAAACTATGTATAGGTGCTTTATTGGAGTGCTATGCAAGCATCTTCAATTTATTTTATCATTATATTTATTCTTCTCACTTACAAAAAAGCGACGGAGGCGCTATCATAGGGAAAGAAATTACGCGACCTGCCTCCGGAGATGCCAAGATATCACTGTCTGGTTGAAGTTTTTTTTTGCATCGGCATTGGCATCCAGTGACAATGCACAAGGCATCATTCAGGATACTGTCTATAAGGCAAATATGAGCACTGCGACACCAAACTGGTGCGTTTGCGTGCGATCCTGAAACTTTTTCAAAATTTAGTTTAATTATTATTTTTTTTGGTTGAATGAACCTTAAGCAAATTTACCAAAAGAATAAAAAAAAAATTACAAAAACATGCATTTATTATAAATTCAACATGATTTATAAAACGCGGCCATCAGAGGCCCATTCCTGTGTTTCTTAATGCCGGTCCCAAGGCCGGATAAATTCGGGAGGGTTGCGGCGTAAAACTGTTTTGCCAAATTGTACAAATGCGTATTGTTGATAAATCCATACTAGATCAATTCATACCGAATCGGTTGCGGCCCAGATTACCAACAACTGCATCAGGTGTCCCACAGCAGGGCATCTGTGAAAATAATGTACTGCTAAACATAATGAAAACAAGAGCAGAAAAAGAGGAGGAAGGGGAGTGAAGAGGCAACAGGTAGTGTGGAAAGGAAGACGCTCACTTGTAAGGGTAGGTGCCTTAAATATTGGAATAATGACTGGAAGGGGAAGAGAGCTGGCAGATATGAAGTAGCAAAGGAATGTATACATATGACCTTTGCCTATGCCTATGGACACATGTGCCTACAAGAAAAAAAGTGGAAAAGGAGTAAAGCAAGGAACATTGGAGATGGATGCAAATTATTTTACAACGGAGTTGATGGAAAAAAAATAGAATAGGGATAGTGGTGAGGGAGGAGCTGGCTGAAAGTGTCTTGGAGATAAAGAGGATGTCAGACAGACTAATGGCCATGAAGCTGGAGGTAAAAGGGTCCATCCTAAATATAGTAAGCGCGTATGCTCCACAGGTTAACAACAGCATGGAGGAGAAAAATGATTTTTGGAAGACCTGGATGAGTTGATAGAAAGTGTACCAAAAGAGGAGAGGATAGTTCTTAATGCAGACCTTAATGGACATGTGGACGAAGGAAACATAGAGGATGAGGAAATAATGGGAAGGCACGGTGCTGGAACAAAGTATAAGGAAGGATCAATGATTGTGGATTTTGGAAAACGGATGGATTTAGCGATTGTCAACATTTATTTCAAGAAAAAAGACGAACACAGGGTAACATATAAAATTCGCGGAAAAAGTACCAAGTAGATGCAGAGGGAGAAACTTGAAAAAATATGCGATTGTATGGTAATAGTAAATGAGTGCGTGGCAAAACAGTACCGTATGGTTGTATGCAAAATGGCTCTTATGGTGAAAAAGATAAAAGCAGAGAAAGTAAAGCCAAAGATACGATAATGAAAACTGAAGGAGACAACCTGTCAAGAACAGTTTAGACAGGAGGTGACCAGGATTTTGGGAGGCAAGGATGTGTTACCTGATGAAGGAGACAAAACAGCGGAAATGCTAAGAAAAACAGCTGAAACTGTACTGGGAGTGATATTTGGGAAATGAAAAGAAGAAAGGGAGATGTGGTGGTGGAATGAGAAAGTTCAGGAGAGCATAAAAAAAAGAAAGACGCAAAGAAAGCATGGGACAAAATAAGAGACGAAAATACTAAAAAGATATACTAAGAAAAGAAGAGTAAGGCAAAAAAGGCAGTTGCAATGGCAAAGGAACGGCGTATCACAATTTATATGCTAGATTGGAAACAAAAGAAGGTGAAAAGGAGTTGTACGGATTGGCTAGGCAGAGAGACAGAACAGGGAAAAATGTAGACCACGTGAGGGTTATAAAGGATGAAAACGGTAATATTATGGTAAATTTGGAGGCAGTGTTAAAAAGATGGAAGGAGTATTTTGAGAAACTGATGAACGAAGAAAATGACAAAGATCCTAGGACAGAGGAAGCAGAAGTGGCTAACGAAAAGGTAAATTGCGTCAGTAGAGAACTAAAGAACGCACTGAGAAGGATGAAAACAGATAAAGCGGTTGGACCAGATGAGTTGCCAGTAGAAGTTTGGAAATTCATGGCAAACATAAGGACAAAGTTTTTGACCAGACTGTTCAACAGACTATTAATAGGTGAACGGATGCCAGAAGAACGGCGAAGGAGTGTGCTTGTCCCAATCTATAGAAACAAAGCGAACGCACAATACTGTGGAAACTACAGTACAGAGTAATAAAACTAATGAGCCATATCATTAAGGTATGCGAAAAAATTATTAAAGCCAGGCTAAGGAATAGTGTAAGAGATCAGCAAACAGCAATATGGATTTATGCCAGGAAGGGGAACCACCGATGCCATGTTTGCCTTAAAAATGTTGATGGAAAAGTACAGGGAAGGTCAAAAAGAGCTTCATTGTTTATTCGTAGACTTAGAAAATGCTTACAATAGGGTTCCGCGGGAAGAGCTGTGGTACTGTATGAAAAAATCAGAAATAGTGGAAAAGTAAGTGCAACTTGTACAGGATATGTATGAGGGAAGTGAAACAGTGGTGAGGTGTGCAATAGAAAATACAAAAAGTTTCAAGATCGAGGTTGGATTGCACCAAGGATCAGCGTTAAGTCCGTTCCTGTTTGCAGTGATATTGGACAAGCTAACGGATGAAGTAAGGAAAGAACTACCATTAGCAATGCTGTTTGCAGATGATATTGTGATTTGCGAAGAGACCAGGGAAGAAGTGGAGCAGAGGCTAAAATTCTAGAGGTATGCATTCGATAGAAGAGGGATGAAAGTAAGTAGGTCAAAGGCCAAATATCTGTACATAAACGAGGAAATGACAAAAAAACAAAGAAGATGGAGAATACAAATGTGCCGAAAGTAAAGAAATTTAAGTATTTGGGATCAACGGTGCAGGAAAGTGGTAGTTGTGAGAGGGAGATAAAGAAGAGAGTGCAGGCAGAATGGCACGGATGGAGAAGAGTATCGGGAGTAATCTGCGACAGGAGGTTACCAGCTAGAGTAAAAGGAACAGTGTACAGCTCATTGGTAAGACCAGCAATGGTGTATGGACTTGAGGCGGTGGCGGTCACAAAGAAACAAGTGAAAGAGATGGAAGTCGCAGAGATAAAAACGTTGAGATTTGCTGTGACAGTGACAAGAAAAGGCAAGATTAGAAACGAGTACATCAAGGGTAATTTCAAGGTAGAACGATTAGGAATGAAGATGAGGGAAGGCAGGCTAAGGTGTTATGGACATGTCATGAGGAGAGACCAAGAATATGTAGGAAGAAAGATGATGGAAATGGAGTTATTCAGAAGGAGAAAAAGAGGTAGACCAAACAGAAGATTTTTAAATCTAGTGAAAGAAGGTATAAGGGGAGTTGGTGTGATGGAGACGGACGTTGAAGACCGGACGGTTTGGAGAAAAATGATACGCTGTGGCTACCCCTGATTGAAGGAAAAGGCCGAAAGGAGAAGAAGAAGAAAAAAGGATGAAATCCAATATGATTTATTTATGAAAAATTTTACAAAACATACATTTATTTTTGAGATACAAATCCAACATGATTTTCTAATAAAAAAATGCTACTTGAAAAACTAAACAATGCTATTTTATTGGTGCACAAAGCACAATAACAAAAATTCTTAATTATGTCGTAAAAGAAAAACTGATGGGAAAGCTTATACCTTTATGAATTTAATTTTTTGTTAAAAAAAGTTAACGTTATAGGTTAAACTATGAAAAAAACATGCTAATGCAATAATCTGTTTTTAAGCTATTAAATGTTAAAAACAGTAGATTTTGATAATTTTTTGCTTACGGGGAGAAAAATTATTAAACAAAAATTGAGCATTCAAAGGGTTAATGATTTAAATATCTTAATAAAAGTAAGGTAGCGGTAGAAAAATTAATACAGTAGTTTCAGGAAAAAATCAATATAGTTACAAAGATATACCTACTACAGTATTACACCAAGCTACAGAAATACTTAACTTAGAGACAAAGGCGTTTTTTCAAAACCATTAAAATTATAAAAGTTAAAGACAGGGCATGCTACCCATGCCCGCACATTTGACTATACTCAGCACATGCAAAAACAAAGCAAGCTAAACTAAGCCTTACGAACTAAGCCATCGTGACATTATTTAATGTCGTCATAGTTATTTACCAATAAACTCCCTTTTCACACGGAAAATATTTTATTATGAATATTCTCTAAAGTCGAAAGCATTAGCTTAGGTCCTTGCAGCCCATGTAATTTGATTCAAATTATTCAAGTAGAAAAATTATTTCCAGTAGAATGTCTGAGCCACAAAAAAAATACAGAAGTTGACCTTAAATGCATTTATTACTGCAAGTAGCATAAGTAACAGAAACAGAGAGTCTGATGTTTCCGACCAAAATGTAGCATCCAGTACACACTCTTTGTCAGATTTTGAAATTGTAAGGCCTACGGAAAACGAACAAGATGAAAGCTCAGGTAGTTTGCGTTTCACCCAAGTGAGTCCCTGCTTCCAGCCAAATTTCAAAGAAAGCTTCGCTTGGATAGAATACAATGCATCCAGAAATGTTATTACCTGTTAAGTATGTTCATTGGCCGTAGAAAACAACAAAACTTCACCGGCAACTAAGTTAGCTTTGGTGGGGCAGTCAAAAGCTTAGATATCTAGATTTAATCTATGGCAACGTGGAAGAGCTGATTTGTTAAAACATCCGAACAGTTAGCACCACAAAGAATGCATGAACGTAAGATGTACACTGTTGGGCAACAACAATGCAAATTCTTTAGATCAATTCATTTCTACTCATGGTGCAACAGCTGCGTCAAACTTAAAAGCTCTACGAGGTTATTTTTAATGCTGTGCTTTTATGTGATAGACAAGGTCTAGCATTAAGGGGTCGAACAAATGAATTCTCCAACTTTCGACAAATTATCAATTTAATTGCAAAACACAACAGGGATATGCAAGTGCGATTGACCAGACAAAATACATACAAATGGCTCAGTCATGATATAATGAATAAAATTCTTGGAATGGTTTCACATGCAGTTCTTTGAGATCTTGTAAAAAAGTCCAAGTGGCAAAATGTTTTTCTATTTTTTGTAATGAAACAACGGATATTTCAGCCATGGAGCAACTGTATTTTTGTGTTCGTTACCTAGATTCAGCTTGAGCTATTAAGGAAGTGTTTTTGGGACTTAATGCTGCGCCAAAATGAAATTCAAAAACGTTGACAACCATCGTAAAATCCTGTCTGCTTTCACTTAATATACCTTTGAGCAACTGCCACGGACAAGCTTACGATGGTGGAGCTTATAGGAGAGCAAATATTTGTGGTGTTCAAGCAAGCATAAAGGAATTCAATAAAACTGTCATGTAGGTTTACTGCATCGGTCATCCATTAAATCTGGTTGTCTAAGAATGTACGTATTACTGATACTGTGGAAGGAAAAAAATGCACTAGAAATCTTTAATAAAGTGTCAAAATTTGTTACTGTTTCTCGAAAAACTTGGAGAGATTTTATACGTTTCAACTTAGCATGTCAGAAACTGAAGATAATTTAAATTTAACTTTAAGACTACTTTGTCCTACCCGTTGGATCCTACGAAAGGCGTCTTTAGACGCTTTTCTCAGCAACTACAAAAAGTTGTTAGATTGGCTTTGTGTCACACTTCATTCATAATAATTTTAATCATGGCGATATAGCTTATTTTCCGCCTTAAAATAATTCACAGTTTTTGTTACAACCCAAAAATCGCTTGGGCAAGGGATAATCGCTTTTGTACTGTGTTGTTGGAATACAACTTTCTTTATTCTCGGTTTGCCCGAAAATAATGACGTAATATGTTTTCGTCCAAGCTTTGCTATCTCGAAGGTAGTGGAATGGTCTGGCGCATTCGAACATAGCTCTTTTTCTAGGGTATTCGAGTTAAGTCTTGAATATACACGTAAATTTGCGTCACTTGACCTTTTTTCTATATAAATGAATGCGAAGCTAGAGACTACACGAACAAAAAAGAGAAAGCGGACAACTACGACGAAAGAGAGGTGAAAACGAGAGAGACGCTTAAAGCGAAAAGTGTTGCTTTGAGAGAAAGTAGAATTTGGATCGAGTGTTAAACTTATTTTGCACCAGTGTTTTG
This sequence comes from Diplosoma virens, assembly GCA_963680785.1. Taxonomy (NCBI): domain Eukaryota; kingdom Metazoa; phylum Chordata; class Ascidiacea; order Aplousobranchia; family Didemnidae; genus Diplosoma; species Diplosoma virens. The sequence goes on along the minus strand of OY796881.1, from coordinate 2,788,911 downwards.
GAGTTGTGTTCTACAGAGATAGAATCATTTGTTTTAATTGAATCAAGTTATAGTGTTGATTTCGCTTTGCATTTTGGAAAAGCGTGAAATAGAATTTTCGTCGGTCGTGAATTTTGTAATACATCCGTTCTTATTAGAGACGGTGGTCTCTGTTTGTTTGTGAAGAGGAGTCTTCGACGGATCAATTCAAGCTTTCGTTCAAACCAACTGTATAAAAGCTTCAGGCTCATAGCAGGCTACTTCTCGAGCCGGAATAAATAAAATTTAGACACAGCTTTGTTTCAGCGGAGGTATTTGGGTTACCTAGCTCAACTGGTCCTTTAGGATTCCCGAACAAAGTCTTTGACACTGTGCAACATGTCTAACTCGACAGATGTAGATGCCAAACTAAAATGTCAAGCTCAATCGTATCTTTTATCATACGGAAGGTATATCTGTATTTTTATCTTCGAATTATGCAACTGCTGTTGCGTAACTTTCATGCCGTTTATGTAGTCATTTAGAGTCATAGTTTAAGCATGTCAATGGCAAAACAATTGATTATTCTAGCAAGCTCTCAAAGGTGTTGCAAATTGAAAGTTCTAGTGATAAAAATGCCACAGATTTTTACCAGCAAGTACCTCAAAGCGCCAGCAGCATTAGAGTTGATTTACCAAGCTTGCCATGATGTTCCGGAAGTCGACGTCAACGACAAATATTATTACTTTCAGTAAACTCTCATTACAGCAGCATCTACAGCACCATTTTCAAATCTTCGCACAATCTGCTATATACTCGACTTTTAATGAATGATATTGGAGTTGTGATTGACCTTGAAAATGTTCTCAGTCTTGCTGGAAACAAACAAACTACTCAAAGTATTGCCGAATTTTATGAAAGCGATGTAGATTTATCTACTATGCTCAACACAGAACTTGCACAAATTTTTTGTAAATTTCACAAATTTGCACAGAACTTCCTTTTCTGTATCTTTTTAATATTTATAAGTTTTGTGTTAAACTTTTTAATAATGATTGACAATAAAATGAATGAATAAAATTCGTTTGTTGAAATTCGTTGACAGTAACAATGTAAAATCACCAAATGATTTGCATGCGCAGTTTTGCAATAATAATGAGCTGCCTTTGTTTTGGATTGTCCTGTTCGAGCAACACTACTAAAAATATTTCTCACCTTTCCCTGCTCAACATGTGAAGCAGAACGTAGCTTTAGCGTTGTCAGACGCATAAAAACATATTTTTGGAACACAATGACCCAACCTCAGCTCAATCATCGCTGCCTGCTCAATGTCCATTCTTAAAGCTGTGACAGATTTGACCTAGAACAAGTAATGGATGCATTGATCAATAAAGCAGCCGTTTGAATTAACACATTTAAGTGATGTTGTTGACATAAATAAGCAATTGTGCATTAAACTTTTGTTTTGAACTGAATACTTTGTTTTAATTATCATACAAATATTCAATATTTGTAAATTATCTGTACCGTTTATATTCCAATGTAGGGCAAGCTTTTTTGTGCCAAATATTCACGCAAAACACAGGTGCGTACGTAGTATACACAAGGTGTGACTTATGCATAAAATAATATTATTTTAAAATCAAGGTCTTCATTCTTTGTATTGTTGCAAGTGCGCTGCGTCAGTTAAAGTGTTTATATACATACGGTAGATTGCGCTTTGCACCTGCAAGTGCACGCGCATGTGACAACGATTGCAAGATAAAGACAAAGATCACGGACTTCTACTGTAAATAGTAGCATCATGCAAAGATCAATCACAAAGAGCGTCGTTAATTACGTGATAAATCTTTTGTTTGACAATTCGTTTGTTTTGTTTACGCGCATTTGGACGATTGCAAGAAAAAGCGAAAAGGTCAACCAAGAGCGCACAAAAATTTTGTACATCTGAGCAAGTCAAATTTAGGGATGCAACGTATATAATGAATGTGAGGTATTAATTTGCTCATCTTCACTGTATCTTAGGTAATCAAACGGTAATGTTTTAATTTTGACGTCACAAAGTTTGCGCATGCGCGGTAAAATCACAAACTCGGCGCCTATGGTTGAAGATATTATCTGCTTGAAAAAGCAATGCATTTGACATTCTATTGTTTGTCAACCCCGTTCTTGTTTTAATACAATAATTTCTTTTTTGTTTTAAACTCATAAATAATGTTAATTTGCATATTGCAGCATGGTCAAACTGGGGATCATATGGTGAATGTCTTGGTCAAAATTCTTCTCCTGTGGATTGTGGAGGAGGAACACGAACTCGAACTCGAACTTGCAACAATGGTAATCCAGGTAATCCTGGATGCGAGGGAGACACAGAGCAGTCACAGGTGATTTTTAGGTGATTATTAGTCGATTAAGTAAAAATTGTAAAAATTAAGTTTTTCTACTTGTCAGATTTTTACGAATTAAGTTTTATGTTAGAATTGATTTAAAAACATAATAAAGTCAGTTCCGTTGTACTTAAACATAAATAAATGTTTTTTTGCTTTCGGATTTTAGATATTTTTAATTTTGTATAAAAAACAAGTTAACAATAACTAAACATAATAAATCGTCATTGAACAGAACTGCAACACATCTCCCTGTCTTGGATGGAGTTCGTGGACAGTAATCAGCTCGTGTTCTGTTACTTGTGGCACTGGGACAGAAACCCGAACCAGAACTTGCCAGGTACATTAAAATTTGTTGAGAAACAGTTAATGATGAACAACATAGATGCTGAACAGGTCTATTGCATAACCTGGGTACATTGTGAATTAATATTTTTCAATTTTGTCGATTTAAGTTTTTATTTTGCTTATAATTTTTTCAAAATATTTCGGGGTTAGATTTTGTGTCTATAAATGCTTTTTAAAAATTGCATTTTTTGGTTTACTTTTGAAAAATTAGTATAAAATAAAGATTTTTAAGTTTTTGGTAAAATTTAAGATATATTCATAAAAACTTAAAAATTTAAACATCTTAACAATGCCAGAAAATTTATTTCTGGTAGAGCAATAACCCATCGCGTTGTGCTGGGGACTCAACAGAAATCAGAAATTGTGTGACCGGAGTAACCTGTCCTAATACCGGCTGGGCGGAATGGACCACATGGACTAGCTGCAGTAGACGTTAGTAAATTAGACGACTTAAAAATTTGGAAATACATCAACTGCAAAACAGCAAATAAGTTAATAGGAAAAAATATTTCATTTTGATTAAACGATTTCAGGACATTTCCCACAATGCTCATTAGATAAAAAGTTATTTTTAAAAATTTTAACAAAAAACTTTTTAATGAACAAATTTTAAAGTGTACACGAGAAACAATAAAGCAACTTATGAAAATCGTTTAATTTCAGAGTTGAAGTTGAGAAAAATTTTTTAAATAAATTCTACGATAAAGGCTTCAAAGAAACAATAAAGATTTCAATAGTAGTAATATTAATAGGCCTGATGAAGAAAATTTAAACCAAAATACACAAAAAAAGAATTAAATAACTGCGGCATAATTCGTAAATAACAGTTACTAGTAAATAAAGTTTTGGTGGAATATAACTGAATGTTATAATTTGGGACAGTATTATTAGTTTGGTTTAAATTTCCTTATAGCTTTCGGATTTTAGTGCTATCTTCTCCCTAATGTTTTTAGTTCTTAAAAATCACAGATGGTTTAAATAACTTACTTCAAACAAACAAAAAAATTAAATGTAAATATTTTTAAAATTTGTAAAACGTGTGGTAATACATATCATACTAAACCTAAAGACACCTGAAAGCTTTGTTAATAAAAAACACCACTTAAAATTTTATTCATTTGTAATATTGTTTGTTAATGATGGCGTATTTATCAATTTTTTGTGTATAGATATGTTTTAAGGTTTAGTTAATTTAATTTAATTATTTTTATTATTACTACAGTAATTAAAGTTTTACTTTTTTTCATGCTTAATTTGTGTTTATGAATCCCAGTCTTAAAATTTAGTGCAGAGTGAAACCCTACTAAAATGTTGAGCTGCCATAAACTGATCGCATTAGTAGTGTGATAATCAAACATCAGTTAAACATAACGAAAATTTATTATAAGCCTTTACCAAGCACTGTCTGCAATTTACTTAGATTGAAAGCAATTACTACAATTCAAATTTACCAGCATCCTTTGGACACTTGACGCTGTTCTTTTATTACGAACTTATGGTAGTGGTCACTGTGGCAAGTTTAAATTTTTAATTTCTGATAATTTATGTGGCGTTTATGGGTTGAAAACCGGACTGGACACCATATTGAATCAAAATGCAATGCAATAAAATAGAAAAATACTTAGGATCACACTGAAGTGGTCATAATATTGGTGTGGTGGCCAATTGTAGTTCCACTCCATATGATTGTTATGTTATTTATTTTTTTCTGGTAGTTTTAATTACTGTTGCCTATGCGACAATTCTTTTTCATTCAAGCTAATTTTTTATGCATAACGTTTCCTCTGATGAAGTCCAATTTAGGCGTTCCAAAAACATTTAGTTGAACAGATGCTTTTTTTATAGACTTCGTAGATGTTAAAATTTTAAGAAAAAAAGGGCTTCTTTATTGAACTTATATAGTGCATTATTGCGTAATTTTGAAATATTTTAGGCTGATTATTTTTTCAAACGACTGAACTTTTAAAATAAAATAAAACAGAAAAAAAAAAAAAACTCAACTGCTTTTTCTCACGAACTAGGAGAGTCTTTTAAGTGCATTGTTTTTTTAATAATAAACAATCGCTGCTTATTACTTACGGTCAAACATTTGAATAATGCGCTTATACAGGCACTTTCATTCTGACTTCATGCTCTAAAGCTTTTTTAACTGAGTTTACTCTGACGTTAGTATTTGATTTTAAAAAAATAATTTATTTATGTTCCAGATTCAGTTAAATAATATAAAGCAACAATTTTGTCAATAAAATATACCAGAATTTTGTGGGGAGTGTACGAAAATTCATTATTAAGTCGGATCAAATTCATTAGTTCCCATCTTTGAATTGAGAAAACTTTATTTGCTAGTGATTCTTTTTGAAATGCTTTTGGGTAAACGATATGACAATTGAAATTTAATTTTGAAGTTTATTTTAAAAGAAAATTTAGAACGATGTTTTTAAACATTTTTTCTTGTTGATTTTGACACTTTTGATTCTTTCTGTTCCAAGCTGGTCAAGTAAAATCTATTAAAAACGTTTGCAACAATTTTAAATAATATTTAATGTTAAACTCTAAAACATTTTAAAACTTTCTTTATTCTTTCTTTTTGTTTCATTCTTTCTTCTTAATACTTTTCTTGTTAGCAAACCTTTTGCATAATTCCAATTATTTCACATTGTTTAGCGTGCAACGGCGGGATTAGTCGACGTACCCGCGGCTGCAGAAGCGGAACTGTCGGAAGCCCGAACTGCTCTCCTGCTGGAGACAATCAGATGACAAACGTTTGCAACACAAATAGTTGTCAGCAACGGACGTCAAGTGAGACAAATAATCATAATATTATTGTTGCAACGTCACTGCACTTATTTATTATAAAATCAAAGTAGATTTGTGATTAAATCATCACAATTAATTTACTAACTTTTCAAAAATTTTTTTATCAAGGTTTATACGTTATTGAAAATTTTTTTTTCAGGATGCCAAGATAACTATTATGCTTGCTCACCCAGTTTTTGCAACATTAATATTTTTATTTCTTTTTGTCGGCGCACATGTAATGCATGCGGAGGAAGTAAGTTATAAATCAGATTATGGTTTGCTCTTTGCTTGTTTAAAAAATTACAACAATTAAAATATCTTTTTGCCATAATTTTATTGATAAGATGCTGTTTTAAATAAATGATTCTAATTTTTTTGTTTCTTTTATCACCTTAAGTCCTCTTCTTCTTCTTCTCCTTTCGGCCTTTCCCATTAGTCAGGGATGGCCACAGCGTATCATCATTTTCCACATCTTTCTGTCTTCAATGTCCATCTCCTTCAAACCAACTTCCTTCATATCTTCTTTTACCACATCTAAAAATCTTCTCTTTGGTCTCCCTCTTCTCCTCATTCCTGGTAACTCCATTTCTATCATCTTTCTTCCTGCATACTCTTGGTCTCTCCTCATGACATGTCCATACCAACTCAGCCTTCCCTCCCTCATCTTCATTCCTAACCGTTCTACCTTAACACTACTCCTGATGTGCTCGTTTCTAGTCTTGTTTTTTCTCGTCCTCCCATAGTAAACCTCAGCATTTTCATCTCTGCGACTTCCATCTCTTCCACTTGTTTCTTTGTGACTGCTACTGTCTCAACTCCATACACCATTGCTGGTATCAACACTGAATTGTACACTTTTCCTTTTACTCTAGCTGGTAACCTCTTGTCGCAGATTACTCCTGATACTCTTCTCCATCCATTCCATCCTGCCTGTACTCTCTTCTTTACCTCCCTCTCACAACCACCACTTTCTTACACCGTTGATCTCAAATACTTAAATTCCTTTACTTTTGGCACTTTTGTATCCTCCATCTTCACTGTTTCGTCGTCATTTCCTCCATTTATGCAAAGATATTCGGTCTTTGACCAACTGACTTTCATCCCTCTTCTTTCCAATGCATACTTCCAGGATTCTAATCTCCGCTCCACTTCTTCCCTGGTCTCTTCGCAAATCACAATATCATCAGCAAACAGCATCGTCCACGGTGGTTCTCTCCTTACTTCATTCGTTAGCCTGTCCATTATCACTGCAAACAGGAATGAACTTAACGCTGATCCCTGGTGCAGTCCAACCTTAACCTTGAAACTTTCTGTAGTTCCTACTGCACACCTCACCACTGTTTCGCTTCCCTCATACATATCCTGTATTAGTCGCACATACTTTTCCACTATTCCGGATTTTCTCATGCAGTACCACAGCTCTTCCCGTGGAATCCTGTCGTAAGCTTTCTCTAAGTCCACGAATACACAATGTAGCTCTTTTTGACCTTTCCTGTATTTTTCCATTAACATTCTTAAAGCAGACATGGCATCGGTGGTTCCCTTTCCTGGCATAAATCCATATTGCTGTTTGCTGATCTCCACTTTATCCCTTAATCTGGTTTCAATAATACTTTCCCATACTTTCATTGTGTGGCTCATTAGCTTTATTCCTCTGTAGTTTCCACAGCACTGTGCGTCCCCTTTGTTTTTATAGATTGGGATAAGCACACTCTTTCTCCATTCTTCTGACATCCGTTCACCCATTAATAGTCTGTTGAACAGTCTGGTCAAAACTCTATCCCCATCTCTCCCATGCACTTCCAAACTTCTACTAGCAACTCATCTGGTCCAACCGCTTGACCTTTTTTCATCCTTCTCAGTGCGTTCTTTACTTCTTCTCTACTGACACAATTTACCTCTTCATTAACCACTTCTGCTTCCTCTGTCCTAGGTTCTCTGTTATTTTCCTCATTCATCAGTTTCTCAAAGTACTCCTTCCATCTCTTTAACACTGCTTCTGAATTTGCCATAACATTACCGTTTTCATATTTTATAACCCTCACGTACTGTACATCTTTCCCTGCTCTGTCTCTCTGCCTAGCCAATCTGTACAACTCTTTTTCACCTTCTTTTGTTTCCAATCTAGCATACAAATTATCATACATACGTCCCTTTGCCATTGCAACTGCCTTCTTTGTCTTACTCTTCTTTTCTTTGTATACTTTTTTAGTATTTTCATTTTTTGTTTTGTCCCATGCTTTCTTTGCCTCTTTCTTTTCTTTTATGCTTTTTTGAACTTCCTCATTCTACCACCATGTCTCCTTGTCTCCTTTTCGTTTTCCAAATGTCACTCCCAGTACAGTTTCAGCTGTTTTTCTTAGCATTTCTGCCGTTTTGTCCCACTCATCAGGTAACCCATCCTTGCCTCCCAAAATCCTGCTCACCTCTTGTCTAAACGCTTCTTGATAGCTTGTCTCTTTCAGTTTCCACCATCGTATTTTTGGCTTTACTTTCTCTGCTTTTTTCTTTTTCACCACAAGAGTCATTTTGCATACCACCATACGGTGCTGCTTTGCGACACACTCATTCAATATTACCTTACAATCGCACATTTCCTTCAGGTTCTTCCTTCTGCACATCACATAATCTACTTGGGTACTTTTTCCTCCACTCTTATACGTCACCCTGTGTTCATCTTTTTTCTTGAAATAAGTATTGACAATTGCCAAATCCATCCTTTTCCCAAAATCCACAACCATTGATCCTTCCTTATTTCTTGTTCCAGCACCGTACCTCCCCATTATTTCCTCATCCCCGATGTTTCCTTCGCCCACATGTCCATTTAGGTCTGCACTAAGAACTATCCTCTTTTCTGTTGATATACTTTCTATCAATCCATCCAGGTCTTCCCAAAAATCATTTTTCTCCTCTATGCTGTAGTTAACCTGTGGAGCATATGCACTTACTATATTTAGGATTGACCCATTTACCTCCAGCTTCATGGCCATCAGTCTGTCCGACACCCTCTTCACTTCCAGGACACTTTCAGCCAGCTCCTCTCTCAGCACTATCCCTATCCCATTTTTTCTTCCATCATCTCCACTGTAAAATATTTTACATCCACCTCCAATGTTCCTTGCTTTACTATCTTTCCACTTAGTTTCTTGTAGGCACAATATGTCTACATTCCTTCGCTCTATCAATTCAATGCTTTTATCACCTTAAGTCCAACAATATTTAAACAAAGTTTTTATTTGCTAATATTTATCAAAATCTAATTTTTAAAAACTTCGATGGCGCTACCTCCATTATCAAAACTGCTTCAGTGCGGCTCCAAATATTTTTTATTGAATTTAAGTTGTCACGATAGGAGTTATTTGCAAGATAGACTCAAACTTATAGTTTTAATAAGACCGATTTTCACTGCAAGCGTGCAATGAAGTATTCTTTGTCTTTTTTTATTGAATTTTTTGCTTCGTTTGGAACTAAGGCTATAACTAGCTTTTAGATGTTATACGCTTTTGCTGTGACGCTATTTGCAGAGCCCTTTAAAGTGTATCTGCATCTGTATTTAACTCGAGTGTAGTTTCATATCTGTTGATCGAGCTGATAAGGTTTATATCGCACTCTTCATCATTAAAAAACTTCTATTTACTCAACCACACTGTCGACATTCATACTAAAGCAGGCTTCATAGACTTTTTAATTTTTATTTACTCCTACCAATGGGATTGTTTTTATTCTTATACAACGCAATTCAATCCAAAATTAGGTCTTTACTTGATTTTTCAGCAATGAATGTGATCTTTTCTTTATTTTGGTTTTCACTTGACACTGCTAGTATAAACAGTTTCAAAACAACTAGCTTATAGCTTGCAGTTTTGGTGTCTTTTCACTTTGAATATTTATCCTTGCTTAGTTTTTGGTCTGTTTTTACTCGTTCATCACTCTTTATTGATGTACCTTTATAAAATTTTATTTACCCAATTAAGAAACGCTGAACTAAAGTTTAAATGCTAAGCTAACAAGTATTCAGCTTGGTTTAGTTTTCCCTTATTTCTGCTTTACCACAAAGTAAAAGTGCAGCTACAATTATTTAATAACAAACATAATCAAGGCTGTGGATTAAAAAAAAAAGAAGCAACAAAGCTTGAAAAGATAGTAACGAAATATATATAGAAGTTGTATTGCAGGAAGCAAGGTTGTTTTATCTCAATATGAATTTGTTTTATAAGAAGAAAAAGAAAACAAACAACAAAAAAGCACAAAAATTTTACACGGATTTGTGTAGGCAGGTACACTCTATTGATTGGAAGCACGATTAACGTGGTCTATTGGTTCGTTGTTTTTTTCGTCTTTGAAAAGGCACACTTTACAACATTACTCTATTCTCTGCTTGGCGGTGTTACCAAGCAGCTCAATAAAGAACAAATAAAAAATTTAACCAAACAAAAATATTCCGCACATTCTGAAGTAGCTTGGGGTAATCGCTTGTCGGAGGCATTAAGTGTAATACCTTCAATCTAGTCCTGTGAGTTAAAAGGATCGTTGTCGTTTGGAAGGGGATCCACTCCAGGTCAGATACAAACAAGACTGGGGCCGAAGGTTCATTCTTTTACTACCCCAGGCTGTTGTACTGCCCGGATCAGAAGCTGGCAGTGCTGTTGTTAAGCCAGCATCAAGTTTATCCAAAACCTTCATACCTCGTGTTCCATGTGGTGCCCGATGTGTGGGGCACTCCATTAGAATGTGGTCTGCAGTTTGTTCAACGGCACCGCACCCGCAATTTGGTGAAAGAGCGAGACCCCATTTGTGGATGGACGGATGGAATTGCCCAACACCAGTCCTTTTAGTCAAAAGGATAAGGAAATATGTTGCTGATAATGATAATAAAGATACTGATACTAACTAAAGCTTTGCTACAAAGCTAACATGCATAAGGAAAAATAATGACATAACAAGAAGTTAAACACATACATTGTATAATGCTATTTAAGTCAATTTTATCATTCTTTCGCCTTATTATGCATTTTACCTTGTGCACAAACAGTTCAATGTATTAGCATGAGAAATTAAAAAAAAAACATTCTATATCATTTTAAGTTTCGCATTGATTTCCAGCTCTGGATTCGACTCCAAAGCCCTGCTTATGTATACATTCATGGCTTTGTATTTATTCTTTCGTAATTTGGAAAAAGCCTTAGACAAAAAAGACCAACCAGCACAGATGGTTTTTTCGTTTTGCTGACCAACTTTGCTTCCTGGTGGCCAAGAAAAATAGCAGCCTAGAAAAATATATAAATATTATTTTTAGAAAAAAAAGATACAGACTGTACGACGTCTGTATTGGATATCCTTAGTGGACTGCATGCCCTGTGTCCAACTGAAAAGTTTTTAGTAATTGTTTTTCTAGGTGGCGGAACTACTGCTGGCTATAGTAATTGGAATTCTTGGACTCAATGTACCCATTCGTGCAATGGTGGTTTGCAGCAAAGAACCAGGATATGTTTTAAATCGATCTGCCCTCCCAATTTTAACACTCAAATTCAAAGTTGCAATACACAACAATGCAAGAATGCCGCAGGTAGGTTAATAGTTAAACTTATCCAATTTCGACTTAAGGGCTTCTCTATGTAAGCGTTTCCATAAAAAAGTTAAGATTAATCATTTTTTCTCGATAAAAAGACTATAAAAATAAGTTGACAGCGTGTGCGCCTTTTTGAAAGGCTTACCAGAATTTTTCCGTTACAAGCTTTTTGCACAAGTCTGAAATGTAATTCTAATGGATGCGCTATTTTTTAAATCTTAAAGATTTAACTAAGCCTTGGACACAAAGCTTAGTGGGGTTAGGCTAACTAAGAGATTTTACATTTTGTAGCTATCTTGAGAAAATTTAAAAAAATACGTGAGTTTTTATTCTTCAACTTTTTCTTATGGCATTTAAAATTTGTCAATTCTATGCTAAAGTTGCCTAATTGATTTTTTCCCTATGTTTTCTCTAAGCTGCGCAGTAACGAGGGAACCCCCGCGCAGTACTTTCGTTTTGCCGCGCATTGCGTAAGTATTGGCAAGACATGCTTTCGCAGCATAATCATTGGCAAGGTTTGATTTCGGGAACAAAATAGGAAATCAAGGATCAAGGAATCGAAGTGAAGACCATTTCTTTTTTTTAAAGAACACCTTGATTTTGGGAATAAAATAAGAAAATTGGGGATGAAATCGAAGTGAAGACCTTTTTTCTTTTTTTTTTTTTTTTTAGAGAACACTTTCATTTTGGGAGAGAAAACCAAAACTTCCTTGCCTCGAATAATATTCACCGCTGCTCACACAGCCTTTCATTTCGCGCACACTAAGCAAGCTCTTAGAGGGAACGTTGTTTTGCCTGTTTTTTTGAATAACTTTTTTATGCTATAGTTATGTATTTATACCCTAAGCGTTAAGCCTTATTTACCTAGGATGTTTTTTTCTGTTGACTACCTTCTGGGGGTCCTCGGAGGACCCTAAGTTTACATGTCCAATACTCTTAACAGACAGGAGCTGCGCATTTGATTTTTTGATATGTTGGAGAAAATTAATCTATTATGTCGGCAAAGCAAAGCAATCAACAAAAATTTGAGGACTTTTAATTTCATGCAAAATAAGAAGAAAGTACAATAGCAAGTATATTAAAAGTAAAGACATTTGACTAAACTAGAATAAATTTTCTCCAACATATCAAAAAATCAAATGCGCAGCTACTGTCTGTTAAGAGTATTGGACATGTAAACTTAGGGTCCTCCGAGGACCCCCATAAGGTAGTCAACAGAAAAAAACATCCTAGGTAAATAAGGCTTAACGCTTAGGGTATAAATACATAACTATAGCATAAAAAAAGCAATATTGTGTCGGCAAAGTCAACAAAAAATTGCCGCAACAATAAATTTTTACGTTGCCGCTCACGTGACTCTGTGTAAATAAGATTCTCTTATGCCACAACAAAAACTGTACAAAGATCATGAGGTAAGTCAAAAAAATAGCCTGCTACACTGAAACTACCGATCGGATTTGCTCGAGTAAAATATCAAAATATTTAGAAATAAATTTTAGAAAATGTCATAAAATTTTAGGTTTTTGTCATCAGAACTTTACGAGTTATAATGTTTTTAAAAAAGGAAGGTCCTCTGAGGACTCCCCCTTAGGTAAATTATGGTTAATTAGATAAGAAATTTTGGCCAATTACAAGATGTTTCTTTTGCTATATTTACGTATCACTATAACGATATATTTTTTTGTTTTATTGTGCCATCTTTTATGCTGTTATAGCATTATAAAATCAACAAAAAATTAGCTAATTAAATAAAAATTAGCTGCATGTTTTTAAAGCAAAGCAGCATTATTGAAGAAAAAATGCTTTTTATGTCATACGTAATTTAAATTTACGTACTTTTTTCCTTTTATCAGTGAAAATTATATTAATCTCATAGAATTTCAAGACAGTTGTTGCCTTTATATTTGATGGTCAATATTTTTTTTTTTCTTGAGCGGACAAATTCCTTATTAATTTTTCCAGAAGTCAAAGGTATCATAAAAATTTAAAAAAAGATTGTTTTCTATTAATGACTTGTCTAAATTTTTCGCCACAATACCTGCTTTGAAAAAACTTACCGATTGCAGAACAAAGTTAAATGACCTCCAGTGCTGCTGCCATAAAATATTGTTTTCTGCGAAAGTGCAGCTGGTAATTCATACCGAATCAATATCTTTTTCGATATTATTAAAGAGAAAACCAAATTTTGTTTCAATGAACATCTTCAATGATTCGTTTGTCTGGTTATTGTTTACTAAAATTTTATACTTATTTTGTCATTAAATTACCCTAGAATATTTTTGAACATTGCACATTCCTAAATAAAGCATAGAAAAAATTTTCACTTTTAACAAAGTTTCCAAGCTCTAATCGGTGATCCACAAAAAATCCCCCAGATTAAAACGAAAACACGTTTTTAGTGTAATTATCATATTTGTTGTCTTTGAAACATTGCATCTACCAAATGATAGGTTTCGAATAATCTAACTTTATAAATTTTTAGTAAATTTTGAGTCTTGTACAGTAATTTCAAGTTATTATTATGACGTAGTCTTTTTATTGTTAAGTAGTGATTGCATAATCGGTACAACCAGTGATGGCTTTATTAGGCTGCGAACGGTGCGGCCGCACCGAGTCCCCTAAAATACATCAAAAAGTGGCCTCCATCTACACAAGAAATTGCTCCATTTTTTCATAGTAGCACCAGGACGTTGGTGGTATGCCAAAAAAAGAAAAGAAATAAAATTTTGAAAGGAAAGGGGTTCGTAATAGGTGGCATCGTTGGCTGATAACCTTTTTTTTCAGAGATCACAATGCCTTGGGGAAATACAAAGTGCCTTTCCATGCTTTGGATTACTCAATAGTGGTCCCACAAAATTGAAGACCTTTTTTTTTGAGTGACCACTTTGTCTCACCCTGCTTTAATTTACTTAATAGTAGTTCCTCCTAAATTGGGGACCTTTTTTTTTTAGAGATCACTTTGCTTTCTTTTGCTAAAAATGGCTTCAGCTACCTTTTTTTTAGTTCACTAAATTGTGGCCCCCTTACGTTTCTTGCACTGGGCCCCCCTTTTTGTAAGGCCATCACTGGGTACAACACACCCGACTTAATTTACGTACTTTAATTTATTTTCAAGTGTTTTACTAGTGTTATAAATATTTGTTTTGTCGTTTTTAATTCAGACCACGTTGTAATTAGATTAACAGCAAGTGACCTCTGAAAAGTCTGGCATCATGTTTTTTTCTCTGAAACTTTCAATAATTTAACTGTAATGCGGGAAGTCAAATAACATAATTCGTTCTTTGCCGTGCCTTCTGTGATTGGATGTGTTTTCGGTGGCTTATACTATTTGACCGATTGTAAACTTAACGTAATTGTGATTAAAAAAGTCTACCACAATCTCGAAATTACTATTATTATTGCGTGAAACGACTTGATTTATATAAATAGCGCGCTTTTTGTTTTCAATTCATTTCAGTGAGAAGGACTCTGGAACCGTTTTGTGTTTCTGTGACAAAGTTTAATTTGTCTAAAGGTCGTTGTTGACGCCTATTGGAATACTAATTCTATAGAGAAATAAAGTTGTTTTTGCCTGTGTGGCGAACAAACTATTAAGTCTAATATTAGGCATTGTGGTGCTAGTTTATTCTTATAATTTGTCAGTACAAATTTTTGAGTGATTATTTGCAGTCGTTGGTGCTGTGACTTGATTCGAAGTTTGGTAAAGCTTGGGAGCGACGTTTTACGTGAATTGATCAATTTTTGTAAATTTTATGAATATATTCTTTATAGCAGAAACTATGTATTTTTTCTATCCTTGGAAAAAAATTTCTTGCAAAGCAATCCGTATTTAGGCAGAACCTACTGTTTAAAGAACTTTAGTTTTGATGTAAACTATATTTAGAGTCGACGTAAATAAAAAATAAACCCAGCTTTACTTAAAGCAGGTATTTGGGTTACCTAGTTTAACTGTTCTTTTAGGATTCCTAAATAAAGTTGTGCAGATTTAAGGTGATTGAGATTTTACGCTTTAAAGTTTAGGTAAAATAGCGTTTCTTGGTAAAGACATTGTTACGCATTTTATATTGTAGCGGAGTGTGTTTGGAGGGTCTGCAAATAATTCACTTTTGTTTTTGATCCGTCCAATAAATTTAACAAGCAGCTACCTAACAATTTTCCGATTGAGTCAAACTGTCAGTTGGAAAAGTTACCAGTGAAACAAGAACGGTCTTCTTTGGTTTCTGGTCCATACGCAGCTGATCAGCCACTCTATTGAGACCATTCTGCAAACATCACAGCACATCAACTAAAGATTGTTCTTAGAAACATAAAATCATTATTGTTTGATTAAACGGTTTTTATTTACCGTTTTCAGTAACTATCAAATATTTTATTAATCATTCAAAAATACTAAAATACAATAATCTCATAAATTTAAGTAAAAGTTAAGTGATAAATAATTCTCTTTTATGAATTTATTTCCAACGGACAAATAAAACAGCTACTTGGACGTCCTGGCAATTTTTTGGTTCGTGCTCTGTTACTTGTGGCAGTGGGACAATACAAAGAAGAAGAAGTTGTATGGGAGGCAATGCTGGAGGTCCCGGTTGTGAGGGTTCAGCAGAGGATTCAATTTCATGCATAGCGCCATCATGTCCATGGTCGTCATGGAGTTCATGTTCAGCTTCCTGCGGCGGAGGAACAAGATACAGAACAAGGTACTGGAAATTGTTTTTGAAATTAAAATTTTGAAGCAAAGAGCTGGTCTTAAATATTTTTGGCTTAAATATTTTTGGCCTTCTTCTGTTTGTTTAGTTTTTAATTTTCATATTCTATAAGTTCTTTAATTTACCAAAAAAGAAAATGAATTGTATAATTATTTTACCTTAAAAACCAAGCTTTAATTTTATTTTTTATTTGGTTTTTAAGTTAAAAAAAAATACCCTAAAAATTTGAAAAAATAAAAAATTTTTGTTTTAAAGCAGAAATTTAAACGAAACCACTAATGAAGGCTATGTAGTTCAAATGAACAAGTGCTTTAACTTATTGATATTTTAATTGACAAAAAATGAGAACTGCATTATAACATGGTTTTAATTTCACTTATGCTAAATTCAGATTCTTTTCTGATTGAGAAAGACACTTCATACAAATTTAATTTTCGATCTTTAAAAAAATCTTCAAGTATGGCACCAAACGAAAATTTTAACAAGAAAATAATATCTTTTTGTTTGGAGGTTTTGCTTTATTTTACACTAAGCATATCAAACTCTGCCTTTTCTGTATATGTCAGAAAGATAAATTTAAATTGCATTGATTACTATAAGCTTTAAGATTCATAGGAAAAAGTTAAACCGTAAATTGCTACATACTATCCCAGCCAAGAATGCCATGCAGCGCCCTTGTTCTAGCCTGTAGACGTTTTTTTTAATATACACCTATTAATATTTTCAGCAAAGTCAAATTGGCAATTTTATTTAATTCGTCAAATTGCAATTAAATACGCCTAGCGTTTTCGTTTTATAGGTTTTTATGAGTTTACATCAATTTTTTATTATGTTTTAGTTTCTTATTTCTTTATTGCATAATTGGCTTATTAAAGTTTTATTGATTATTTAAAATTTTTTTTTGCAGTTTTATTAAAATACATTTTTAAAGCAAATCTTGATATTTTGTGTTAAGCGGAAATATTTAAAATAAATAGACAAGCTAACTCATATACACCGTGTTCCAAATATATATATACGCTTTATTTAAATAATTGTAAACAAGATCTTTTTGATGTATTTTTATAAATTTAAATTCTGGCATGAATATGATTTTATAATATGATGTAATTAAGATCATAGCATAATTAAATGATTTTTATAGAAAAGTTTTATTCTAGAATTCGTAAGATTAGCAATGCTACGTATTTAAAATTGAATTATTAGATGTTTTTTCGATGAGATCTTGCCAAAAAGTGGTTTGGATAAAGGTTTTTTTGAATAATTGTTACATTTACCAAATCTCACATTATTAGACTTTTTTTAAAGAGATATTTAAAAGCAAAAATCTATGTAATAAAACCTGCTACTATCGATAAATCAAAAGCAAAAAGTTAACGCAAACAAACTCAAATACCAAGAAAATTCCTTCATGATGCATGATTCCTTCATGATGCATGATTCCTTCATGATGCATGATTCCTTCATGATGCATGATTCCTTCATGATGCATGATTCCTTCATGATGCATGATTCCTTCATGATGCATGATATATTATTACACTCAAGTCTCGGCCAAAAATTCTATTAAAAGTCTGCAAGGGCCCTGTTAAGGCAACCCTATACTGGATTTACGTATACCGATTTGGCCGCAGGCACTGTAGGGGTCTCGAATGGACTTGCCGCACGGGCTAAAGTACAAAAAATTAAAAGTGAGTTGTATTCTGAAAGAAAAAGATGAAAATAAGTTTATCTGTTAAATGTTTTGTAAATGGAACGCTGAGCCTAAAGACTTAAACCGCATGAAGCCCGTGCAGTTAGCTCATTTGACGTTACTATTGTGCTCGGGGATAAACAGTTGCGGGTTCCTTACAGGTTGCCTTCACAGAGACCGTGCAAGCCCTGCATAGCATTGTTGACTGAGATATTGTTATAAATTTCTGGACTTGAATGGACATAAGTTTGGAAATAGGCAATCACAAATAATAAAATGATGTTCATAAATTCTTTTACATGTTAAAAATTTATACCATTACTATAAACTTTTATTTTAAAAACATCTAAAGTATATATAAAATATATTTTCTTGACACGCTGTATATTGAATCCTTCCATATGCTTTAAATAAAATAAATGATAAAATTATCTGATTTTAAAATTCTTATACAGGTGCCCAAGAGGGCAATACAATTCGTGTCCTGAGAACGACCGCCAGAGGGAACCATGCAACACACAAACTTGCACAAGTAGGCCGTTTACTGTCAGGATATGTAACGATAATATAACCAAAAAATTAGAAACGGCGCATCCCACAAACCACCAATTTCTTTAACTTTTTTGTTAGATATCAGGCAGCACAATATCTTTTATCAAGATTAGGATATTACGTTGTTATTAAAAAATAGTATTGCAAGTTCTCATTGCTTTTGCAGTTTACATTAGATACCTTATTGGCATATGGTGTTTTAGTTTTTACTAAAAATCTGTCCGAAATACAATAATCTCACAAATGTAAGCAGAAATTAAGTAATTAACCGTTCTCTTTTATGAATTTCTATCTAAATGGAAAGCAAGCAGGGAAAAGTGTCGCAAAGTACCTTTTCCAAGGACACAACGGAATGGTGCAAGTAGGTTTTGTACCAAAACTGTGTTGATCGTAAAACGGCGCTTTAACCACTCGACCACGTTTCCGACTTAACTTTAATTTTGCCTTGTTCTTAACACTAAAAAATCCAATGCTGTTTATTTTGACTTAAAACTTTTTAATTTACGTAAAACATTTAAACAAAATTATGGTTTGATATTTTTCAATTTTAAGAAATTTTGTTCCAGTACATTCCATTAAAATTTACTCACCATAAAATTGTTTTAAATTATGGGGTTAAAACCATAATTCGAAAAGAAGGTACAGGCTACTACTGTACGTCTAAAAATGTTAGTACCAGCGCTCCACAAAACCCCTGTCATATGTCATTATTGTTTTGTATTTCAGTGTTATTTGGTCTTTCTGAAAACATTATTTATTCCTAATGTCAAAGTTTCTCGGTATCTGTTTTAGCTTCAATTTAAGCTCAGCAATCAATGCTATTTAATACAATAAATTCATGATTATTAAATTTTTTTACTCGTATATTTCTGTTCCAGTTAGGAAATTGATATCAGGTAAGAGTGAAATAATGTCCGTTAATCGACCAAGACGTTTCTCTAGTACTTTTGTCGGCACTACTGTTGACATTTTGTCTGCATGAGTCGAAATATTTTTGCTCTTTATCAAAAAAATGATTAAATGATCCGTTTTTTGACTATGATAAAGACTAATAGATTTGCCTAAAGAAAGAAAATACAAAATTAGAAACATTTTTTTGTTGTTTATATTGACTAAACATATGTTGTCGCATTGCAGTCCATATTTTGTGAGCAAGAGATTTTGGTTGCTGCAATAAATTAAAATCACTATTGGTACTACCTTGGTTGGTACTACATTCTGTTTTTCATTATGTTTTGTTGAAGAATGCATTTGTGTGAAAACCGAGCTAATCCTAAAATCGAAATGCATTTTGCAATTTTTGACAAGCCAGGTTGGTGTGAGAGCAATAACGAAAAAAAGATTACTGTTGACGTCTAATTGCTACTTTCTTTTTGCCAACAACTCCTTGATTAGGTTGTTTTTATTAGTTTATCAGTTTAGTAGCCGCAATATTTAGTTTTATAATTTAGAGCTCAACTATTATCCTTATCAACGAAGGATTGGAAGGAATAAAGTTCGGGGAGCCGTGTCAACTATTCAAATCAAATGAGAAAAACAAAAAAATTGTACACTAAAGTTGACCAGTTTTTATTAGGGCACAAACTTTCTTGGGCTATTGCTCACTTCGTTAGGTGCAATAGAATAAAAATGCAATCAATACAAAATTAACACCAACGGCATTAAACCTTATAAAGAGACATATATGACGTAATGAAATATAAAAATATCGGATAGAAAAGACTGAGTTTGAGAGAATATGGCAGTACGATAAATTACAGCAATTCAAACAAAAAAACAAATGCGAAAAAATAGCATGCAAGTACAGAACGATGCAAAATGGAGAAAAAATTAAAAACATAAATGACCCTCACGTTTACAAAAGTACATGCAAATATCACATGTAATTAGACATGAACAAAAAATCTTTATTTAAACCTTGGTTAACACAATCGAATTTGAAAATAATTTTTTGTTTTTCTACTTCCTATTGTTGTTTGGTTTTATCTTTTACTTTTTTGATCGCAGCTAATTTGAGATTTTCCAAAGTGTGGTCAGGCTTATTAAAATGTTCGGCTACCGGTTTGTTTCTGTTGTGTTAGATGTCGCTCCTGTGTCCTTTCCGTTGTTTGATTGAGGTGCTTTTTTCTCCAATATAGATTGCTTAAGGACAGAGATTACATAAAATTGCATATATGAAATTAGATGAATTACAGCTAAAATTTCCAAAATTTTTTATAGGGCCTCCGTTGGGATCAGTTATTGTAGGATCAGTATTTATGTTGGGGCAGAGACGGCATTTAGAATATTTCTAGGGAAAGGTGGTCGTGATGAAACTTCCATTAGGTAAGGAGACAGATGTAAGTAAACGTTTGAGGTTACGAGATTGACAATATGCTATAAGTGGTGGAGCATAGAAGATTTGGTTAAGATGGGGGATCTAGGTAAATTCCCCCGCTGTAATTTTTTTCTAATTTGTAACCCCTCTGTAAGTTCTCACGGAAAATTCCCCCACGGAAAATTCACCCCGCTGTAAGTAATTACCATTAGTGAAACTTACAGCGGGGAATTTTCGGGGAGAATTTTACGTGCAGGAATTTTCCGCGGGGGAATTTTTCGGTCACCAAGAAGGGTGTCTTTGTTTAGTAAAGATTGCAAATTTTTGGCGATTTTGTTTATAGGTATAAGATAATGTCGGTAAGTGAGGACTAGTGGTATGCGATCTCATTCTGATTTAGTTTGATATTTGAAAAGGGCTTCTCAGGAAATAGACATGGCCTTAGTTATTTAGCTCTTGACAGTTTCGGGTTTGTATTCAAGTGCAATAAACGCATTTCTTAATATTGTCAATTGTAAATTTAACTCCTTTTAAATTAAAAATGAAAAATTATTTTTAATTAAAAATAAAACAATCAAAAATTATTTTCAAACTCGATTGCGTTAACCCTATATGGACAAATGGGACATATTTGGCACATTTTAAAACAACGATATTTAGTGAACCTTTCAAGAAATTTTTTTTAAGTAAACGAATTTCTTAGATTTGTCATACCTAGTTGGTGTAGTCTTGAGTTGGGAACCTTAAAACTTCCACCAGCGTGAAAGTAATAGTCAGTTCTTTGCTTGTTTGGCAAGGTTAGTGAAAAGTGCTGCTACTTACTATTTTGTATTACGTATTTCTTGATAAGCAAGCAAATTTTTTGACTAAATAAAATTTTTTTTTCTATTTAGTAAAAGTAGTTCTATCATATCAATACTAAATTTTTAAAGTTTGCTTATTGTGATTAATATGGTACCGATTAGTTTAAACGTACCAGATCTGTCCACCTTATCCATAAAGTTTGATTTACTTGTTAAGATCTAAATATAATGTGAGTGTTATATTGCAATTTTTTTGAATATTTTGAGTAAATATAGTGAAATAATAAATTAATTATGAATTCTTAAAAATTTTATGCCATAAAGTTTAAAATAGCTATTGCTGGGGGTCAAAATATGGGAGAGTCAAAATGATTTTCTAGGAGAAAGTCACTTTGATGATGAATATGTTTATTGTGAATTCAGTTACAACAACCCTCAACGTGAAGAAAGTATCTAGATTACACAGAAAAAAGAGCCAAATGCAAACTGCTTGGGTACACAAGCAAAAATTACATTTTGTCATAAAATGTAAAACGTTTCTTTGCCTGAACAAAAATAAAAACTGCTTTAAAACATTTCACAAAAACTAAAAGTATTCAAATTGTAATGTAAAATTAATTCTGTACTTGTGTTTGACTTTTATGGTTCTGTTATTGCATAATATATAATGTTTGATTTTTCGTACTATGGACGAGTGGGACAAATCTGGCACGTTTAAAAATATCAAAAATACATTAAATTTTTTTAATATTTTGTCAAATATTGTATAATAAAAAGTTACTGTCACCAAAAAACAGATGAAATAATTTTTATTGTGCACAAAATTAAATCTGTCCATATAGGGTTAACCAAGGTTTAAATAGAAATCTTTCGTTCATGTCTCGTCGTCATTTGAAGTGGTATCCACTCCAGGTCAGATGCAAACAGTACTGGGGCTGAGAGTTTATTCTTTTACTACCCCAGGCTGCTGTACTTCCTAAATCAGATGCTGATAGTGATGTTATTAAGCCAGCATCGGATTTCGTCATCCAAAACCCGTCATACCTCGTGTTTCATGTGGTACCCAATGTATAGGGCATGCTGTTAGAACATGGTCTGCAGTTTGTTCAGAGGCTCCACACTCGCAATTCGGTGAAGGAGCGAGTCCCCATTTGTGCATGGACAAATGGAATCGCCCAATACCAGTCTGCAGTCGGTAGAGCTTAACCCAAGCTGCTTGGGATAAGCACATCCCAATAGGCCTGGCACCGGTCCCAGGCACAAAAGCACGGAGCCTGAAAGCCTTTTCACAGTACTACGCTTTCCATTTGTGATTTTTCTATTCAGAGGTGCGGATGCCAAGTCTGGCAAGGTTGTCCAAAAGATTTCGCGCAGCTGACACAAACGGGCCTGAAAGTATAGATAGGTGGTCCGTTGGAGTGGGACGCAGGCATCCAGTGACTATAAGCAAAGCGTCGTTCAAACACTGTCGATGAGGCGAGTGTGAGCACTGCGACACCAGACTGGTGTGCAGTACTCAGCTGTTGAGTAGAATAGAGATAAGCTAGCTATGCGTAGTTTTTTAGCACCAGCACCCCATCCCAAGCCCTCAAGTTGCCTCAACAGTGTGACGCGCGAGGATAGTTTTTTGCGCAATGCTACTAGATGATAACAAAACGTGAGCGATCTGTCCAGTTTTACCCCAAGATAAGTAGGGGTTGAACAGAACGGTAAAAGTCTATTGTTTTTGTAGACATTTAGCTATCGCTTGAGCTCTCGGTTATTTAAGTGAAAGGCTGCCGTCACTGTCGTAGTGTGACTGAGCTTCAACCTCCAAGTCTGGAGATATGCTGAAAGTGTAGACATGTCTTGGCTTAAAGTCCCCTCCAAGTCCTTCCAGTTTCCAGAAGAATGCAACAATGCTAAATCATCAGCATAAGCAAACTTTCTAGAAATCATGGAAGAAAGATCGTACGTATAGATGTTAAATAGGAGAAGAGCCAAGACCGATCCCTTAGGAATGCCGTTTTTTAGAGGCGTAGCCTGCTTTGCTTGCTGTCACCGATAGTAAAGGTAAAACTTCGACTTCAAAAAAGCTCCATGATCATTTTGACCATTTACTTATCAGGAATAAGTTTCAGCAGCTTGCAGGTAAGGCCACGGTGCCAGAAAGTGTTAAAGCAGCTGTCAGATTGACAACTACGGCACCGGCCTTCTTTTTAGCCTTATAAGAATCCTTGATGTTCTTGGTTAGCAAAACAACTTGATCTATCGTTGACTTCCCGCGTCGGAACCCAACTTGCTCTTTAGGAAGCAGTGGATTAATTAATGGTTCAACGCAGGCATAGATAAGCCTTTCTTGAGGATCTTGTAGCAGATGGAATCAGGTCCAGGAGCTTTATTTGGTTTTAAATGTTGGAGTGCAACAGTAAATTTTCCCTGTAAAAATGTGTCAGAGATATTTACTGGGTTGGTGTTGTGGCCTTCCGAAGGTCAGACACTTCTTGAGAGACAAGTCGAGATGACGTGCGGTCAACAGCCTCGTATTTCCCATTTCCAACTAGCTGGATGCAATAACATTGGCTGAAACAGGAAGTGACTAGGAGAGCGTCGTGACCTACCAGTAAGATTGTTCAAAATACTCATACTTTTTGACTAGAGTGTGAAAAGTCAATGCTCCGAACTGCCTCGGACCATCAATCTTTCCGCTTTCTGTCAAGCTTGGCAAGCAAAGCTGTAGCAACCAAACTTGAGTCGTCTCCCTGAGGAGACTGCAGGAAAGTTTATACAGGGATTTCCACTCTGCATCCCAACACGGAATATAGTTGTTTCGATACCCACGTGGAATAGTTGTTTTGGCTGCTTTCTTAACGGTGTTACAGAAGTCCTGGTAAGCCGCATCCACATCAAGTGAATCAGACGGCAACAAAGTCTTTGCGAATTTATTCGTCAAAGCAATCTAGTGACTCCATTTGGCCTTTCGAAAGTTCCATCGCTTAACAGGTATGCTTGGCACTGCCATAGCAAACCTTGGTGGTGTAATAAGCGAAGGTCGATGTTGTGACCTGGAGAACTTTTCAAGGACACGTCTATCCGGTAAGCGACTGTTTGGACCCACGCTTACGAAGCCAGATCCGGATTGGTGCCAGTGTTCCAGCGGGCGGAGTAAAAACTGGCAGCGTCCTTGGCAGTATATAGGAGGGCAAGATAATTAATATTTTCCCAGCCAGCCAAGCACTCACCGTTCGGATTGTTATCATCGTAACCCCAGTCAGCATTACAACAGTTAAAATCGCAAACGTAAAGATATGGGTGAGGAAGCACTGGGAGATTCAGGAATTGTCTACAAACCACCACCAGTCGGAATCGCGATGGTGGTGGTTTGTAGACGTTAACTATTTTATAGCCATCAACGTCCCCACACAACCACTCGATCTCCGATGTCGATGGAGATTGGTTCAAAAGCGTGTATCTTAGCCGCTCGTGGACAAACGTGGCAAGGACATTCTTCCTGCTTAAAGAAGACCCAGCTAGTTGGTAGTTTGGAAGTACCAACTTCTCTGCAGCAGTGCAGTGGGTCTCCTGTAATAGGATGATGAGTGCCTCAGAATGCAGAGCGAGGTGATGAAGAACGTTCATCTTGCTTGCAGTGAGCCCTTTGATGTTCAGCTGAAGAATAGTGGGTTTTCGAAACTTGCTGACAATCTTCCCTGAAAAGAGCAGTTTTATCCTGGCGTTTGTCGATTAGCAGACCCACGCTGAACATCGTAATGGGTGGATATCCTTCCATTTTGGTAGGTTTGGTTTGGGTCTGTCATTTTAAACACTAATGAACAGATTTACTCCCGGCCTAAGCTGTGAGAAAGCACCTACCATCTGGGCCAGTGTTCATGTCTAATTACATGTGATATTTGCATGTATTTTTGTAAACGTGAGGGTCATTTATGTTTTTAATTTTTTTCTCCATTTTGCATCGTTCTGTACTTGCATGCTATTTTTTCGCATTTGTTTTTTTCTTTAAATTGCTGTAATTTATCGTACTGCCATATTCTCTCAAACTCAGTCTTTTCTATCCGATATTTTTATATTTCATTACGTCACATATGTCTCTTTATTAAATTTAATGCCGTTGGTGTAAATTTTGTATTGATTGCATTTTTATTCCATTGCACCTAACGAAGTGAGCAATAGCCCAAGAAAGTTTGTGCCCTAATAAAAACTGGTCAACTTTAGTGTACAATTTTTTTTGTTTTTCTCATATTATCCTTATGTTTAAGTTATTTTTTTGTGTTTGGAACACAACATGCAATTACTAGAGTGGTTGGTGTGATACGTTGCCAAACAATACTCTAACAACCTTTGGAGACACATTAATTCCTTTCTGAAACCATTACTCAAATATTCAGCTGATTGAAAATTAATATCACTTTAAACACTAAAAATTGCTTTTTGTTTGAAAAGTGTAAAATATAAACAGTGACTTTACAACATATTCATTATGTTCTTTCCACAAATGCAGTACAATTGCCGGCTCTATTAGAAATGCAGAGTACATGAATATTTGAAATATTTAACGCATATATATTCTAGTGATTCCATAATTGTAAATAAAGAGTTTGTCGCGCATTGAAACAAGATTTTGGTAGAATGCATTACATAAATGCAGTCAAAACTAAAAAATTTCTGGGCATCTAAATCTAGCACTGGTACTCTAAACCCAATTGCTTATGTACAATAAGAAGTAGACCAAATTCTAATAAATTTAAACTGTGCATATATCTTTTTGGGACACGCAGTATATTTGAAACAATAAATTTTCAGAAAAATTCTGCATTTCACGTTTTATTTAACATTTAATTTATCTCAATAAAAAAATTTTGGATATATACTAAAACAAAAAGATTGAACGTTTTAACAAATAATCCAAAGCGTTTATCTCGTCTAAGGCTTCAAATAAAAAATGCACAGCGAGAGATGCAGTTGCCCAGCTAGGTTGCAACTATTGTTACAGTAGAACAGTTGCCCACTTAAATTGCGCATTTGTCCCGGTTTTACATCCAGATGCAAAATTTGCAAGAGGAAAACAAGTCTACGTTGTGATATTATTGAAAACAAATATTTGTGTAAACTTGAAAAACTTGTTTAATTATGCACATGTTTGCAAGCAAGCAATTTAAGTTTGTCAGCAAATGTAAGTTATATGTACGACTTATTTTTCTGTAAGCAAAATACTGTAGGTTATACAGTATGTACAACTAATTTTTCTCATACTCTTCTTATTTCTTTATTGAGCTTGTCAGTTGAATTAGATTTAAATATGACTTTTTTTTATCTCAATATTTATCCTTCTTACTCGCAGGAAAGCGACGAAGGCGCTATACATAGGGTAAACAATTACCCCGACCTGCTTCCGGAGATGCCAAGATATTGCTGTCCGCTAATAGTTTAGTAGAGATAGTTTAGTAAAGATGATGTTTGTCTTTGTTTATTCTTGATTCTAATACTTTATTTGCAAGCGTACATGTGATTCAGTGGAAACCATGCTAAATCAGTTGTTTACAAGATGTGGATAGCAAGCGACAAAGTAGGTAATTTTAATAGTTGCTATAAGAGTTAATTATTGGCTGCGTTGACAGCTACACGAGAAAAAAAAGAAAAAGTAACGCTTGACAATGCAAAATGCAAGACTAAGAGCTGTCTGCTTTAACAAATGCTTATAGCAAAGATGATAATACAAACGATTAAGAGACTTCTACAGCCGGCAGTAATATTTCTATTCAACAACATTCAAACAGAAATAACAATCTTGTTGCATCGCAATCTCTTGAAAATTAAAGCTTTTAAGAAAAGACAACAATAAATATTTCTGCTTGAGGAACGGTAAATTTTAGTGATGAATAAAGAAAAAAGTAAGACTTAATGCACAATCCATATATTCCGATGTTCAACCAGAACCTAATAATTCCAACCGTCCTTTTTGAGATAGAAAAATATAAAGAGAAAACTGATGTTTTCAAGGCACTTTGCCAACGTTTTTGAGGCCTATTTTTCTTCAGCTGAACATCGAAGACCTCACACTTGGCAATATAAATATTTTGAGCGTGGCAACCGCATCTTATACACGAGACCCACTTCACTAGTGTTGAGAAGTTAGTACTTTAAAACCTTTAAACTAGCTAAGTCTTCTTTAAGCAGAAAACATGGCTTTATCAAGTTTGTTAATAAACCACAAAAATACATCTTTCTGAATCAATCTCCACCCAAATCGGAGATTGAGTGATTGTAAGTGGATGTTGATAGTCAAATTCAAAAACTTCCACAAACGCATTTGCTTTCCCTTACCCCTGCTTTGATTAAGGCAATTTCAAAAGTTGGCACTTTTATTGGACTTATCACTACAACAGTGCCGGCTGGGAATGCTTTGGCTGGTTAAGCAAATATAAATAGTCTTGCCCTTCTACAAAATATTAAGGTTGCCTCCTACGGTCACTCTGGCTCCTTAAACAATGTCACCGCTTCAAATATGGTTTTCAATTGTATAGATCCTTGTAGTCGCTTACATGATGGACGAGTTTTAAAAAGTTCTTTGAACCAGAGTTTTAACCTCAACTTATTACAACACCAAGGTTTGGTTTGCTTTGCTTTGCTTTACTAAACATGCCTGTCAAGCGATAAATTGTGCAAGACTAAGAGAGATCACTTTGCTTTGATAAAAAAATTCTCAAAGAATTTATTTCCTGATTTACAAAACAGGTAGACGTAACTCACTAGGACTTTTGCGACGTCATCGGAAAAGCAATTAAAAGACCATTCCACATCTTTATTTAAACAAATGTAAACTGTACAACAATCCAGAGTGTCAAATTATGTATAGATCGTTTCTCAGCCCAACTCGAATTGGACTGCTGCGGCTTTACTTGCCAGACGCGACAAAAATGGATGAATCCGTAATCTGAAGCAGTTCAGAACACTGGTACTGTAGTCGTAAATCAGATTTAGAACATATCATAAATTCAGAACATACTGTAGTCAAAAACCACCCACTATATTACGTAAATAACGTCGTAAATACGTCACGACACTCTCCTCATCACTCAGCAGTTTCAACTGATGCAATTGCACCTCAACTAGGCTAAAAAAGAAGATGCAAAGCTATTGACCACAATTTATTTAAACTTGTCTCTAAAGAAGTCTTTGATGTTTGGTGGGCCACACACCAGACTTTGTGAATATCACTAAGAATTTTGCACAAAAAAATTGATTTTTGGTTTCCAACGCTTGACCCCATTTCATCTTCCCAGAGCTTACAATTTATGTTGAAGTTGCTTTCACGTTCTGCTTACAAAACTTTCTTTTTTCTGCTTGAGACGACTGAAAATTTCTGAAATTCAGAGAAAAGCAGCATTGGTTTTGACCCGAAAAGTCAACAGTCGATTAAAGTACTACAGTGATTCTTTTGAGGCTTAAAAACCAGGTAACATACTATTGTTACCAGAAGCATTGCGCAAAAACTTATCTAACGTGTGTTACACTGCTAAAGCGCCATGTGGGTTTAGGATGAGGTGCGAAGTTTGAAACATTGCGTACAGCTGCTCTATCTCTGGGCTGCTTGACAATAAAAAATATATGTGTTAAGTGCAATTTTCTACCAAATGGTTTTAGAAATTGCATTTGCTTATGCACAAATTAGGTCCAGCTTATACACTGGATTTAACTGCGGCACCACTGAACAAACCGCAGACTAAGTCCTAATGACGTTCCCCATACATCAGGCACCACATGGAACCCAATGACTGACGGCTCTTGATTACGAACACAATGCTGGCGTCACATCATCGCAGTCACCATCTTATGCGAGCTAGACAGTAGTGTGTAGTAGTAAAAAATAAGCCCTTAGTCCCAATTCTGTTTGTGTCAAACTCGGAAAAATGCTCTTCCATACAACAATAACAACGAAATGCCTCAAACAACGACAAAGTGTAAATGCTCTTGAGCACAGCTAGAAAAGCTACTAACAAGCATCTGAAAGTTAGTTTTGAGTTATTGTTTCTTTCCTGCATGTCCGTGGTATATACATTAAAACAAAACATTTTGAAAAAATCATGACTTCCATTGAAATGTGTAATACGAAAAGCTTTTGGCACAGATTTCTGAAAGCCATTTTGAAAAAACTCGTTGTTCAGTTTTTTACGTAAGCAATGGAATGCATCTTTTTTGCAAAATTTATGGCAAGAAATAGTTTTTTTAGAAGTACCTGTATCAATCAATCAATCAACGTACTTTTATTTGCAGAAAAAAAAATACAAATACGAAAATGAAACACTAAAATAGAATAAAAAAAATTTTGCCGCAGAGAGACTGCAATTTGACCTTTCGGTCTTTTAGTCAGCAGTCACCCTGTTTTTAAATTTCTGCGCTTTGATTAGCAGAAAATACGATTAACACAGTAGCAAATCAAACCAGATACACAGTTGCAAATATAAAAATTTTGCCTGGTTTTAAGAGTTCAAGATATATTTCTGACAGTACCATTTCTGTTTAAGTATCAGAAGTTAACGTTTTGCGGCTTTAACTGCGGCTCAAACTAGCAGTTACTTCTAAAGAAAGTTTAATGGTGGTTCATTCAGTTTACATTTAATTATGTTTATTGAGTTTTATGAACGTGTGATTGATTTAATTTCTTATTCCTGGTGATTAAAAAGATATAAAGAACAACAATTTTAAATGACTAAAACCTAGAGTTATTAGCTTTCATATTAATTTAGTTCTGTAAGAGTTTTTTATAAATAGAATGGTTGAAAAGTTTTTTAATTCTTATTTGGACTAAAGTTAAACAATTGATTTTTTATTGATTGCTTTACAACTTGTACTCTTTAGATTCGTGTGAAGAAAAAACAGACAACTGGAGGTCAATTTGTCGTTTCTACGCCTTTTTTTGCGGAATCTCTGCAGCTATGCAATCTAATTGCGCGAAAACCTGTTGTTCCACTTAACGTCAATCTACTGTAAGCATGATGCAACAAAAAGTAAACTTAAAAATTTTTCGCGTTGTTCATGTTGACGTGGTTATGATAATTTTCAGATTTAAAAATTTTTTTTTAATTAAAAACAGCAAAAATCATGGTAATTGCATGTGCTAGATTATAAATTTTAGCTTGTCTGTGAACAAACTTGACAATTAATTATTTCTTTCCTTAGTCACTTTTCTATCCACTTAATAATTAGCCCAGCGCACATTTTTTCAGCTTTTATTTCAAAATTTCTTGTGTTTGTTTACTGTTTACTCTATTTTATATTGATTTGAAGTGTATAATTGGGTTTAGTTATGGTTTTCTAATTTTGATAGAACATCTGGACTTCTAGGTAAATTTTGTAAAGTTTGTAGACCCCGAGTCTAAATACGCTGCCTTATGATAGTTCAATCACGACAAAAAACTTTTTGACCTTTTATAATGAATTTAAAAGTTCTTTGTCTTCGTTGTTTTTTTTTTTTAATTAGACTTGTTGTTTATAGAAATGAGATGTTTTTAAGTGAAGATAAAAAAATCTTTACCTTACTTTTGAAAGAAACTACTTCGTTCTCGATCAATTGATTTAAAGTTAATGTAAACAATGTTACCAGGGATAGTACTTAGTTTAAAATTCATCTGTTCTTCTAGCACAATCAGAGGCATGTTAAACTTTAACAAATACAATATAAGGTGTAATATATGTTTTAAAAAAATAACTTCTAACACAACGTTTCGTCTGTTACATCGGATGGACTTCTTAGGTAAAAGCAACACACAATTTCAAAACACCACACTTTAGAAACTTTGGTTTGATTGAATTCCATAATAGAATTGGTAAAGTTTAACAATAGATTTAAAAAAACAGTTCTAATTTTGTAATGTTTTTGATATGTACTTATCTACCAGTTTTGCGAAATTTTTTCCTTTTAATTTAGTAAATTCGATCTGTTAAACAGCTCAACCTTCTTTTGAGGCAAATGTTTTGAGCTGTACTTATGAGATTGTAGAAATTCTGACAATCCAAATCTGAACAGGATTAATGAGCTGATGAAAAGCTTTGCAACTCTCATTCATAGGCGTGAGGGTTATTTTCAATTTTTGGAAATGATTCAAACTTACGTTGTTTTTTTTTTAATTACAAATGACATAATATTGCAACTTGGAAAGAACTGTGCTGAAAAATTGTATAGATAAAATTTTTATCACGGTTGATAAGGTTTTCTATCACGTATTTTTTGAGATGTTCTAGTTTCATTTGATAGCATATTTATCATTCTGACATAGGATTTATATTTTTATATCATTTTATAAAAATATAAAATTTTGAACTATCAAAAAACAGACATAGAACAATCTCAGATATCAAAAGATGTAGAAAATGCGTAGTTATACAATAATCGGCAAACTCTTTTGAAAAAAATCTTCGCTCCGACACCATGGTTTTTGCAACAGCATTGAGTAACATGGAACCTGTGTACAAATAACTTTAATGACTTTTAGATATTAAATTCATCAATGAAGCAAAGTAAACTAATTTTCAAATTTGAAGAAATGAAAAAATAAAAAGAAGTTATTAAAGTTAATAAAAACAAATTCTTATGTTCAATATTATATACAAGAACATACTGTACTGTAAATTTTGTTGTTGTTTTTTAATGCATATATTCGCTGAGCTGTTTTACTGAACTTACATTTTATATCAATATCGTTTGTCTATATTGTGATTAGATTACATTATTGTCATTTTTTGAAATTGCGTTTATATAAATGTCATTCGATTATAAATCTTTCTTCAATGATTGTACTTAACAATATACGTACGTTACTTTAAAAACGTTTATTGTGAAAGTTAGAACTTCAAAATTCGTTAGACTAGTCCCGCAACATCCACACGAGACAAGTTTTTGTTTTTAATAAAATTAGCTTTTAAACAATTTGTACGAATAAGTAAGTGCTGTTAGTATAAACCGTTATTCGATTATATACGATTTCTCTGGCTTTAATGTACAGAATACCCCATTAGTGCCCATCATACTATATATAGTAGCACTAGCGTACCGAGGGGGGAGGCCACTGTGCCATGGCCCCCCTCAAACTCTAAAAACGAAAAACTTTAAAGCAAAACCAAGCAGTTTTAGAAAAAGCAAAACTGGTTTTTTGTGATTCGGAATTCGACCTGGATTTCAAAGCATGTGCAAACGCTTTTTCGGTTTTGAAGAAGCTTTCGATTTGCCGTTGCGAAAATGCGTATTTTTAGGTGTAATTTTGCAAAGTTTTTCCGGGGCATGCCCCCAGACCACCCTATAATGGTCGTGCTTTTGGCACTCCCCAAGTTGATTTGTGACGTCACACGATTGTGACAAAACTTTGGCCCCCCTCGGAAATTTTCTGCGTACGCCACTTTATAGTAGGCACTCTAATAGTACCTGTCATTACCACAATATTGAATAAATCTGTCTAGTTACTTGTACAGACATTGTTATTTTCTGAACATGACTAATAAATTTCGAAATAAATCTTCATTTCACTCATAACTTGTTTGTTTGACCCCATTTTAACCAAATAATTGTTAAAAAAACTTGGGTACTAAAGGGATAGGTTTAAAAGCGCTCTGACATTTACTCGGAATAAAACAGTTACTATTTTATGGATAAGCAAAATAAGAACACTAAACGATGATTTGTAGGCAGTTTCGGAAAAAAATGGTGAAAAATTTTGAAGTGCAACTCATTGGGTTGACGTGTCTGATAATCTTGTAGTGTTGAGTTTAAAAAATTATTTTTAACAGCCATCAACCAAACGCTTACGCCCCTGCAGTAGATTCTATTTAAAAAATTTTTCTATTCAAGATTACACGACACTAAATACTGCTAAGTTTGTGTCAAAAATGCTATGTAGAGCCTGCAAGGGCCCTTTGAAGGCAGCCTGTTCTGTAACCCCTTTTATTTTGCCGCCGGCACTGCAGTGGCCCCAAACGAGCCAATACAAGCACAAAAAATAAAAAGTGAGTTGTAGTCTGAAAGAAGAAGATGCTAAAAAGTAAAACTTGTTAAATGGTTAAAAGATAGAACACGAGATATAAATGCATAGCTATAGGAGAAAGGTTATTTTCTTCTACCAATACCAATAAGACACAAAAGATGGCCGACTTGAACCACTACTTCGAAACAGAAAAAGGCAACTTCATATCCTTTTTTTTTTTCACAAATGGATCTGAAACTATTTAACCCATGGCACAACTTACCCCACCTTCTCCTAATATTGCCCCATTTACTTGAAATAAATAAAATTTTCAGATGAACAATTCTAAAGCAATAAGTAACCTATAAAACCAATTCTAACGATTAAGTACGTCTGCCGAACTTAAAAGATCCGATTCAACCAAAATAGTTACAAGGAGTAATTAATGAAATTCTTGCTCACATAGTGAAGACATCTACGTAAGTAACACCGGTAGGGCGTTTTTAACTAGATGAAAAAACGCATGAAATATGTAAACTGAAACATTTAGGCCAGTTACAATCGGTATAAAAAATCTTCACTGATGAAACACGTGCATTCGCAAAATCATCAGAAAAAAAACAAAACAAAAACAAAAACGCACAATAAAGAAAGGACAATTTTTAGAACCTTTTTTTAATCGTTTTGATCAGGTTTTCCCAAACCGCGACCCGCGGGGTATTTACGGCCTTTTCCACTTATTATTCCAACCCAGATGACAGGTGCTTTTTCACAGCTGGATTGTGAGTACGTCTGTTATTGCTGTTAAACATGACAGACCAAAAAAACGAGTCAAAACGGAAGGATATTTACCCATCCCGATGTTCAGCAAGATTCTGCTAATCGAAAACGTCCTTTTCTTGTCTGGAAAAAAATGCTTTTTCAGGGTACATTATCAACAAGTTCCAAAGACCCACTATTCTTCAGCTTAACATTGAAGGCCTCACTGTAAGCAAAATAAACGTTTTTGATTATTTTGTTCTGTAGTTTGGTGCATTCGTTATCCTACTAATGCGAAGAAGGCAACCAACTAGCTGGGTCCTCCTTAAGCAGAAAACACGGTCTTGAAGCGTTTGTCCACAACCGACTAAGGTATACGCTTTTGAACCAATCTCTACCGTCATTATAAAGATTAAGTGGCTGTGCGTGGACGTTGATGGTTATAAAAGAGTTAACTTTTACAAACCTCCACCGATGCGACTGCGATCCCGATAGTGATCAAGGGATCTTCCATTATTTCCTCACTACTGTTGTTACAGCAAGTTTCACTTAAGTTTTGAACCCGGGTTTGTTTCTACCTTCAATTCACCTTTATTTTTGTTTGACATTTATTTGATCCGCTTCATTGTTTTCACGGCGCTCGCTTGCTTTTTTTCTGTTACTTTGAGCTTCCTTTTTCTCCACGTTGGCTGTAAAATCGTGAAAGGACGGCTCGGTTAGCTGCTTCAGCCTTTGAGTAGCGGTGATCGAGTTACTGTTTGCAATATTGTGAGATACCGTTGGGAGTGCTGTTGGGGCTTTTGGGCTGTTTGTAATACTGTTTAGGGATATACTGTTTAATACTGTTATTTTTTTGTCAGTCTGCTCTCCGTGTCAGTCTATAGTTGGTGAGTGTTTATAAGTGTTTTTTTACGCATTAGTTGTTAGTGTTTACGTTTATTTATAGAAAAGAGTCCGTCCTATTTCGTCCGTCTCATTTGTCCGTCCTATTACGTCTGTCCTATTTCGTTTCGTTTTCATATCTCATTCGCAAAAAATTAAATTAAATCAAAACAAGGACGCGTAAATTTTCCAGACACCACACGGAGATTCAGACCGCGAGGAACTTCCTGTAACACCTGTCTTTATGCGGCAATTTCAACTGTCGCCATATTGATAGGGTTGACATGATGACAGTGCTGGCGGTGAGTACTGGCAAGAATTAGTAGTCTTGTCCTCCTATACATTACTAAGCAAACCTCCAGTTTTTAATCTGGCTGCTGGAATACTGCACCATTTCAGATCCAATTTTCGCAAGCGCAGGTCCTTACAATCGCTTACCGGATGGACGTGTACTTGAAAAGCTTCCCAGGTCACAACATCGATCTTCGCTTATCATACGACCAAGGTTTGCTCTGGCAGTGCCAAGCATGTCTGTTCAACGATGAAACTTTGGCAAGGCCAGGTGTCATTACATTGCTTCGTTGAATAAATTCACAAAGACTTTATTGGCGCCTGATTAACTTGATGTAGATGCGGCTTATGAGGACTTCTGTAACATCATCAAGAAAGCAGCCAAAACTGCTATACAGACAGAAAGACAGAAGTAATTTATTTGTCGGATATTATTAGGCTCTATAAAGGTAATATATAAAAACCAAACACAAAAAATGTATCAAACTGGTATAACTTAGACTATATACAGGTACAGTGAAAAAACAATCTTGACAGGAAACCGCGAAATGACCGATAAAGGTCTTTTAGTCAAGCATTAACCCAAAAATATTAGCGGAATTATTTAATTTCAAAGATTATTAAATAAGGGGATGGCGATCTAAGGCAAGATAACTTTCTGATTCAAATACAGTAATTTAGTAATTGGTTTTTAATATTACGCTTAAACGTATTAAATCATTGGTTTTAAAGGTGAGGAGAGATTAAGTTCCTTTTGTTTCTTGAAATTTAATTGATTTTTGACAGCGAGACGATAAAACGAAAGGTAGGTATGAATTGCTTCAAATGCTGAATATGGTAGAGGGATTATGAATTGAGCTGGTTTGGGTAAAGAAGTTATCAAAACAGTTGTTTTAATGTATATTCCGTGTTGGAATGCGGAAATCGAATCCCAGTGTAGAAATTTTCTGCACTCTCCTGTGGGAAACAACTCGTTGGCTGCTAAATCTTTACTTGCCCAACCTGACAGGAAGCGGAGAAACCGAAGCAGTTCCGTGGATCAACTTTTCACACTTTGATCGAAAAGCATGGAGTATTTTGAACAATCTTACTGGTAGGTCACGACTCTCTGGGACTGCTGAGTTGTACGTTTTTGCCCCAGACACCACCATGAATGGTCTGAAATATGTTCAACTGCT
Source organism: Diplosoma virens (assembly GCA_963680785.1). NCBI lineage: Eukaryota > Metazoa > Chordata > Ascidiacea > Aplousobranchia > Didemnidae > Diplosoma > Diplosoma virens. The sequence goes on along the minus strand of OY796881.1, from coordinate 2,752,718 downwards.
TTAGGAAAAGCTTAAAATACACATGGTGGGGCGTAGCACTTCTATATTTATGCATGAAAGAGCACCATTTGATAGATTGAAAGTGATTTCGGAATTATTTTTAGAAATATTTGAAATTCTTGACTGGCCTGGAAACAACCCAGACTTGAACCCCTTCAAATGCTTGTGGAGTTACACGAAAAATCAAGTGGCAGAAAAACAATCATCTAGAGCAAAAAAAAAACTTGTAACTTCAATAAAAGAAGTTTGGGTAAAAGAAAATAACCTGTGCGTCCCTAGTAAAAACTATGGCTAGCCGTCTTGTTGCAGTGGTGCGAGAGAAAGGTGAACACACAAAATATAAAACAGCCTTCTTTTTTGATAAAAAGTAATACTAAAGTTCTTCGAATATTTCTCATTTCAAATAATTTTGTTTGATTGCCGAAAAAAACTCTCTTTTTTGATGCAGAATCGATTTACCTTATCATAGTTTAATAAACTCGGAAACTTTCTGGGTGTTCTTCTATTATTCAAATGACTATAATTGATTGTTCGCATTGCTGTTTTAATTCAGACCTCGTTGTTAGCGCTCTAGTGTTTTCGATCGTCTTCGCAATTTTATTTTCTATTTGCTTCTCTTTTATTTCAAGTGCTTGTTAATGCTAGTTAATTCGACGTTAAGTCATCGTTTATTGTCCTTTTTTCTCATTGGCTGTAGGACCGGGGCACTATTGCTTAACCAACGGTAAGTTCTTAATCATGTTACAGAAGTCCTGGTAAGTTGCGTCTACATCAAGTGAATCAGGCGATGACGAAGTCTTTCCGAATTTATTTTTCAAATCAATGTACTCCAATTGCCCTTGCCGACATTCCATTGCTTGTCGTCGTTTGAAATAATATCCACTCCAGGTCAGACACAAACAGGACTGGGGCCGAGGGTTTTTCCTTTTATTACCTCAGACTGATGTTCGGCCTGAATCAGATGCTGACAGTGATGTTGTTAAGCCAGCATCGAGTTTCGTCATCCAAAACCGTCAGACCTCGTACTCCATGTGGTGCCCAATGTATAGGGCACGCTGTTAGTACATGGTCTGCGGTTTGTTCAAAGGCTCCACACTCGCAATTCGGTGACATGGCGAGTCCCCATTTGTGCATGGACGAATGGAATCGCCCAACACCAGTCCGCAGGCGGTTGAGCTTAATCCAAAATGCTCGGAGTAAGCCCATCCCAACAGGCCTCGCACCGGTCCCGGGCACAAAAGCACGGAGCCTGGAAACATTTTCACAATACTCCGTTTTCCATTTGTGATTTGTCTATTCAGAAGCGCGGATGCCAAGTCTGGCAAGGTTGTCCAAAAGATTCCACGAAGCTGGCACAAACGGGCGTCTGGATCTTAGTGTCACTTGGCGAGTATCTGAGGACCCACTTAAAAGACCATACAAGATATGATCAGGGTCCAGAGATCCACGGTAAGCCAAGGAGAGTGTCTCTCCCATTCGGCGAAGCTCAGTTGGCTGGATGCCTGAGAGTATAGATAGGTGGTCCGTTGGAGTGGGATGCAGGCATCCAGTAACTATGCGCAAGACATCGTTCAAGACACTGTCAATGAGGCGAGTGTGTACACTGCAACACAGACTGGCGCACAGTACTCAGCTGTTGATTAGACTAAAGATAAGGTGGCTATGCGTAGTATTTTAGCACTAGCACCCCAACCCGAGACCACGAGTCGCCTCAGCAGTGTGACGCTCGAGGATAGTTTTTTGCGCAATGCCACTAAATGGTGACGAAACGTGAGCGATCTGTCCAGTTTTACCCCAAAATAAGTAGAGGTTGGACAGAACGGTATACGTCTATCGTTGTTGTAGAGTTTTAGCTCACGTTTGGCCACTCGGTTATTTAAGTGAAAGGGTGCAGTCACTGTCTTAGTGTGACTGAGCTTCAATCTCCAAGTCTGGAGATATGCTGAAAGTGTAGACCTGTCTTGGTTTAAAGTCCCCTCCAAGTCTTTTTAGTTTCCAGAAGAATGCAACAATGCTAAATCATCAGCATAAGCAAACTTTCTGGAAATCATGGAAGGAAAATTGTACGTATAGATGTTAAATAGGAGGGGAGCCAAGACCGATCCTTGAGGAACGCCGTTTTTAAGACGGCGTAGCCCGCTTTTCTTGCTGTCATTGATGGTAACGGTGAAACTTCGATTTCGGATAAGCTCTATAATCATTCTGATCGTATGCTTATCCGGATTAAGTTTCAGCAGCTTTCAGGTAAGGCCACGGTGCCAGACAGTGTCATAAGCAGCTGTCGGATCGACAAATGAAGAGCCCATTTCCAAAACCCCGTAGGCGCCATGTTAAGAAAAAATGAGTTAAGCACGGCATTGGGTAGTGTTCCGTCATATACATCTACCATCCAATGCTTTGATTTCAAAACAATTTCTATCCGCTTCAAAATTAACAACAAAAGTAACGTTTATTTCCAAAACCCCGTAGAAGCCATCACTCTTTTTTTTCAAAACCCGTTGCATCCACATTGACCAATAACAATGCTTGCTTTGTCACGTGACTTATCAGCTGATCGTTGAAGCGGTAATATGGACTTTTGCAGAGCTAGCAGTGGCTGTATTAGTAGGAGAGGAGTTTAGCTATTGGAACAAAGCAAAGTTTTTACAAGTTATAAGCAATGAATGTTGAAGTTGATGAGCTTGCAGTTGTTAGTTTGCAAAATCTTAGAAAAAGAAAAAGGAATGAAGCTGCGTGGAAGAAAAACAAAGCCAAATGTGCCCGATATTCTGGCAAAGGTGATGATGAGGTTCTTATCACGAGCACGAAGATTCGTGGTAGAATTCAAATCATTCTTTTTTAAATTAAAGGCTTTTTTTGAGGGAGGTGAAGTGCAATCAAGAAGTTATTGACAGCAAAAAAACTAGATATTTATATAAATTCTCCGGCGAAAAAAAATTTTTTTTGCCTCTTTCTAAACAAAACAATTTGTAACATTGGATGAATAGCAAATAAGTTCTTACTAAAACTTCTAGAAACCTTATGTGGCGGGAGACAGTCTTTTTTTTTAAATACTTTTGCAAAATTGGCAGATTTTTAACAAAATTTTTTGCAAAATGTAATTTTTAAAAAAATATTTAGAGGGATTTCCCCTTTTTGCCCCCCTAAGTTGGCCTTTCTTGTAAATTGTGTTGTTTTTTTATTCGTGTGTGGTTTTGTCGTGTATTTTTATTGTTAAACAATAAATTATTTAAGTAAATTTTGTTTGATGTATGATTTTTGCACGTTTGTTTTCAAAACCCCGTATATCCACGAATTCAATTTTACAAAAACTGAAATAAAAAATTATTGGCTAACAGCAGATTTCAGCAAACACACTAATTTTATTGAGTATACAATAGACAATCTTCAGAAAGTAAAATAAGATGACATTTAACTAACCAGAGTCTTGTAATAGTTTTTCGTGTTTTTCTCAAAAGTAGCCAAAGTGGATATACGGGGTTTTGGAAATAAGCTCTTCAAATACGGCACCGGCCTTCTTTTTAACCTCAAAAGAATCCTCGATGTTCTGGGTTAGCAGAACAGTTTTATCTACGGTTGACTTCCCGCGTCGGAACCCAGCCTGCTCTTTAGGAAGCAGTGGATTGATTAATGGATCAACGCAGGCGTAGATAAGCCTCTCGAGGATCTTGTAGGGGACACAGAGCAGAGATATCAGTCGATAATTTTATGGGCCCTCCACGGGCTTTATTGGTTTTGGGATTGCGATTACAAGTGGTCTTCTCCAGATCTTGGGTATTTTGAGTCGGTGCAAACAGGAAGAAAGGACCACAGTGCCACCAGCTTGTACCACCAGCCACCTGATCCACCAGGGAAAGTCTAATTCGAATAATAAAACAAAAGGAGTACACACCAGAAATAGATTATCAATAAACAAATTGCTACAGATCACATAGGGCTACTTAAGAAAACGATTTAATTGAAAAGTTGACCATATATCTATAAAATACAAAACAAGAGTTAAACAACGAATTACCTCTGAGTGCCAGTTCCCGAAAGCTCCTGCCACGCGCTTGACTGCGACAAACTCAAACAACCAGTCACAATCGCTGATTGAAGTGAGTCCACAACCCAGATGTAAAAATTTTAACAAACAAAAAACGGACAACGAAATTAAGTGTAGATTAGCCGTAACAATGAGAAAAATAACTTATTTGAGAAAAATTTCAAAAAATTGTGATAAAAGCAAAAAAATTACTTAAGTTTAATAGAAAAATTTTATTTATTGCGAAGTCGAAACTAAAAACACAAATTTTCAATCAAAAAGAATAATTTTTTTAATACGAATTTAGTTTTGGCTTATCAATTCTGCATGCAAAAAAGGGGCAAATAAACACCAAGGCCAAAATTTATAACAAAAGACCTTTTTTGGTCTTCTCTTGTATCTTTAGTAAAAGTTTTTTTTAATACTCTTAAATTCAGCACAAAACAACAAAAACTTGTGAACTAAAGTGGACTTAGTTTGTATTAATGAACGTTCTTCATCACCTCGCTATGCAGTCTGAGGCACTCGTCATCCTATTGCAGAATTCCCACTGCACTGATGCAGAGAAGTTAGTACTTCCAAACTACCGACTAGCTGGGTCATGTTTAAGCAGGAAGCATGGTCTTGCCACGTTTGTCCACGAGAGAATGAGATACACGCTTTTGGACCAATCTCCACCAACATCGGAGATCAAGTGGCTGTGTGTGGACGTTGATGGCTATAAAATAGTCAATGTCTACAAATCACCGCCAACGCGATTGCGAACCCTGGATCTCTCAGTGTTTTTTCATCCCTGTTTTTACGCTGGTGATTTTAACTGTCGTCATGCTGATTGGGGTTACGATGACAACAGTCCGAACGGTGAGTGCTTGGCTGGCTGGGCAAGTATTAATTGTCTTGTCCTCCTATATACTGCCAAGGACGCTGCCGATTTTTATTCCGGCCGCTGGAACACTGGCACCAATCCAGATCTAGCTTTCGCCAGCGTAGGTCCAAACAGTCGCTTATCGGATAGACGTGTCCTTGAAACGTTTCCCAGGTCACAACATCGACCTTCGCTTATTATACCACCAAGGTTTGCTATGGCAGTGCCAAGCATGCCTGTTAAGCGATGAAACTTCCGCAAGGCCAAATGGAGTCACTAAATTGTTTTGACAAATAAATTTGCAAAGACTTTGTTGCCGCCTGATTCACTTGATGTGGATGCGGCTTACCAGGACTTCTGTAACACCGTTAAGAAAGCAGCCAAAAAGACTATCCCATGCGAGTATCGAAATAATTATATTCCAAGTTGGGATGCAGAGTGTGAATCCCTCTATAAAACTTTTCTGTGGTCTCCTCAGGGAGACGACTCAAGTTTGGCTGCTATAGCTTTGCTTGCCAAGCTTGACAGAAAGCGGAGAGATCAATGATCCGAAGCAGTTCGGAGCATTGACTTCTCACACTCTCGTTGAAAAACTTGGAGTACTTTGAACAATCTTATTGGTAGGTCACGACACTCTCCTCGTCACTGTCCCGTTTCAGCCGATGCTATTGCATCTCAGCTGGTTAGAAATGGGAAATACGAGGCTGTTGACCGCAAGTCATCACGACTTGTCTCTCAAAAAGTGTCTGACCCTTGGAAGGCCACAAAATCAGTGGCAGTAAATATCTCTTACAATTTTTCACAAAGAAAATTTGCAGCTGCCCTCCAACATTTAAAACCAGGTAAAGCTCCGGCACCTGATTCCATTTGCTCAGAGCTTATACTCCATACAGGATCTGATTTGAAGTCATGGTTACGTGACTTCCTTTCTTCCTGTTTGCGCCGACTCAAAATTTCTAAGATCTGGAGAAGACCGCTTGTGGTCGCGATCCCCAAACCAGGAAAGCCCATGGGGAACCCAAAAAGTTATTGACCGATTCTCTGCTCTGTGTCCCCTACAAGATCCTCGAGAGGCTTATCTACGCCTGCGTTGAACCATTAATCAATCCACTGCTTCCTAAAGAGCAGGCTGGGTTCCGACGCGGGAAGTCAACCGTAGATCAAGTTGTTCTGCTAACCCAGAACATCGAGGATTCTTTTGAGGTTAAAAAGAAGGCCGGTGACGTATTTATTGATCTGATATATGCTTATGACACTGTCTGGCACCGTGGCCTTACCTGAAAGCTGCTGAAACTTATTCCGGATAAGCATACGATCAGAATGATTATAGAGCTTATCCGAAATCGAAGTTTCACCGTTACCATCAATGACAGCAAGAAAAGCGGGCTATGCCATCTTAAAAACGGCGTTCCTCAAGGATCGGTCTTGGCTCCCATCCTATTTAACATCTATACGTACAATTTTCCTTCCATGATTTCCAGAAAGTTTGCTTATGCTGATGATTTAGCATTGTTGCATTCTTCTGGAAACTAAAAAGACTTGGAGGGGACTTTAAACCAAGACAGGTCTACACTTTCAGCATATCTCCAGACTTGGAGATTGAAGCTCAGTCACACTAAGACAGTGACTGCACCCTTTCACTTAAATAACCGAGTGGCCAAACGTGAGCTAAAACTCTACAACAACGATAGACGTATACCGTTCTGTCCAACCTCTACTTATTTTGCGGTAAAACTGGACAGATCGCTCACGTTTCGTCACCATTTAGTGGCATTGCGCAAAAAACTATCCTCGAGCGTCACGCTGCTGAGGCGACTCGTGGTCTCGGGTTGGGGTGCTAGTGCTAAAACACTACGCATAGCCACCTTATCTCTAGTCTAATCAACAGCTGAGTACTGTGCGCCAGTCTGTGTTGCAGTGTACACACTCGCCTCATTGACAGTGTCTTGAACGATGTCTTGCGCATAGTTACTGGATGCCTGCATCCCACTCCAACGGACCACCTATCTATACTCTCAGGCATCCAGCCAACTGAGCTTCGCCGAATGGGAGAGACACTCTCCTTGGCTTACCGTGGATCTCTGGACCCTGATCATATCTTGTATGATCTTTTAAGTGGGTCCTCAGATACTCGCCAAGTGAGACTAAGATCCAGACGCCCGTTTGTGCCAGCTTCGTGGAATCTTTTGGACAACCTTGCCAGACTTGGCATCCGCGCTTCTGAATAGACAAATAACAAATGGAAAACGGAGTATTGTAAAAATGCTTTCAGGCTCCGTGCTTTTGTGCCCGGGACCGGTGCGAGGCCTGTTGGGATGGGCTTACCCCGAGCAGCTTGGATTAAGCTCAACCGCCTGCGGACTGGTGTTGGGCGATTCCATTCGTTCATGCACAAATGGGGACTCGCCATGTCACCGAATTGCGAGTGTGGAGCCTTTGAACAAACCGCAGACCATGTACTAACAGCGTGCCCTATACATTGGGCACCACATGGAGCACAAGGTCTGACGGTTTTGGATGACGAAACTCGATGCTGGCTTAAAAACACCATTGCCAGCATCTGATTCAGGCAGTGCAGCAGTCTGGGGTAATAAAAGGAAAAACCCTCGGCCCCAGTCTTGTTTGTGTCTGTCCTGGAGTCCCGATTTTAATCCTATAGAGAATTTATAAAAAATTCTTAAAGATAAAGTTGTAGAAGAACAACCATCATCTGCCAAACAACTGTGGAAGTGATAAAAAAAGAATGGGATCAACTATATTAGTGCTGATTCTTGTCAAACATTAGTACAAAGCATGCCACAACGGTTAGAGGCTGTGATCAAGAATATAGGAGGAATTACCAAATATTGATTGTTAACCTTCATTGCTTGTGATTAAAATGTTTGCAAAAGAAATTTTTTTTATTGTTTTTGAAAATTACATGGTGGTAGCAAAAACACACGCATTATGTTCTTCAATGCGTAAAAAATACAAAAAATTGCTTTTTCAACAGTGGTTCTAAACTTTTGTTAGGCACTGTAAAGAAAAATTGTTATACCAATTATCAACCATTACATTTCTGCCTCATCCAAAATTGTCAACCATAAATGGACCTTTACTTTTTTGCATAAATTTTTATCTTGCAGAGCGTAGTACATTTTAGCAACAGCTATTGCTTGTAATTTTAAGTGCCAAAAAACTGCTTTGAAACTAATTTGAGACAATTTTTCAAGTTCTTTGCTCCCTAACTAATACAATTTTTTAATTTCGCGTTAAATTTTACAGCATGTATCTGATCATAATTGTAAAACTGTAATTGTTGCGTGGATTCAGTAATCTGATAGTGTTTCTCTAACAAGCTTTCTCTAACAACTAAATGCAGAAGGCCGATGTTGTAAGCTTAACTTGCCAAAGTACTGCATAATTATCACAACCATTCAACCAAATTCTTTCAAAAACTATTGCATTTTTCAAATCTAGCGTGTTGTCGCGTGGCATTAGTTTCAATCACTATTATTTTTTTTCTTTGCTTTTGCGAAGAGGAAAGCTTTTTGGTTCATCCAAACTTTTTTTTTCTTTTTATTTTAATTTTCACTGCGGAGTGTGCGTCTGATCTTCTTTTTCAGTTTTGTTCTTTTTTGCGTGTCTATCTTTTTTGTTTACTTGCGTTAAGTGGTAAAACTCAATCTCGATGGAAAATAGCAAATGGATAACTTGCTAAAAAGTGCTTATCAACAGAAGATTGTTGTGTAAACCTTAAGGTAAACATTGATTTAGATGTTTGCTTGAAGGGAAGAACCAAACAAGGATGCAACTTTGTTTACGATTGCTAACAGTTCTTTCAAAAAGTTCAATTTATTATATTTAGTTGTTAGCTCAGATGCAATCATGTAAAAAAACACAGATCAGTTAGCCCATATCATCTCAAAGTGGAATTTCTGGTTTAGCTACTATTTTTATTCAGGATTTATATAGTTAAAATATATATCGAAAAAACAATTTTTTTAAAATGTTTTTGTTTATTTCATAAAAAAAACATTTCTCAGTTTAACTGACAGGCTCAGACGGGTCTGAGTATATTCGCTGTGTTGGAAAAAAAAATTGTCAAATTTTCATTATAAATGCAGCATAAAAATAAAAAGATCCAATTAATAGAATTTCTGCAAAGATAAAAATTGTTTGATAGTTGCGTTATTGAGGACGGCATCGGTGAAGTTACTAAAAACACACTTAAAAATGAAAAATCGATAAAGTTATTGATAATTTAATATGTAGAGAAATTAAATGCTCATGCACCTGTGATACACTCAATGCAATTTTTGAGGCCAAGATCAGAAAGTTTGAGGGGCGTGGCTCTTTCTAATGTAAAGTAATTTCTTTTAGTACGTAGTTCAAGTTATAAATATTTTAAGGGAATTTGTCCCCTCATGGGAAATGGGGTATATAAATTGCTAAAGATTTATTTTCCCTTGTTTCGAAATTATTTATTTAGTTTAAACTGTTACGGCTAATCCGCTAATTTGGTGGTCCCTTTTTTAATTTCAATAAAATTACTACATCCGGGTTACGTACCTAATTTCAATCAGCGTTCGTGACTGGTTGCTGTATTTTTGGAAGTAGTCATGCTTGTGACAGGACCACCTGGTAATCGAAGGTAATCAATAATTTAACTTTTGCTTTCTATTTGTATAGATCGGTCTACCTTTTTGTTAAATCGCTACTTTAGTAGCCTTTGGTAACTTGGAATAATTTGTGTGTATATAATTTAATTCTGTGATTTTACTGCCTTTTGTTTCAAATTATATTTTTCTCCCTGGTGGATCAGGTGGCTAGTGTGTCTAGGGAGAGCTAGTAGGCTACTTTAGTGCGCATTTACTGCCCGACCTATCGCTTATTCTTATAGAATCCTACGGGCAGTTGACTTGCTCGTATATAAACAACAAACCGATTAGTAACATGCAACTAATCTCATAGCAAATTTTATTAACGCAAAGTTAGCAGGTTAATAATATCACAGCTACCTCAAGAAAATATATTTAAGATTATAACGAAAAAAATAATATTTGTTTCAACAAGAATAGTAATAATAATGATAAATTGATGGCTAGTCAAATGCTTCAAAATATTTAGCGTGAATGCAAACGCTGTATTTTTTGCAACAGTAAATTTTGCAGTATAACGCAGACTTGTACGCTTAACAACCAAACTTTGTGCAGTAATCTTGCTTTCATTAAAGAAAACTTTGCCAAAACCATTCATCAGTGTAAAAATAGTTGTTTGTATCCTCACTGCAAAGCTATTGCACTTACAGTAGTAATAAACAATAGCCTAAACAAATCCCCAAATAAACAATTCGTCGTCGTAGTCGTCGTCATCATTAGAAGGGTATCCACTCCAGGCCAGACACAAACAGGACTGGGGCCAAGGGTTTATCCTTTTACTACCCCAGACTGCTGCACTGTTTGAATCAGACGCTGGCAGTGGTGTTATTAAGCCAGCATCGAGTTTCGTGATCCAAAACCGTCAGATCTCGTGCTCCATGTAGTACCCGACGTGTAGGGCACGCTGTTAGTACATGTTCTGCGGTTTGCTCAGAGGCACCACACTTGCAATTCGGTGAAGGAGCGAAAACCCATTTGTGCATGGACGAATGGAATCGCCCAACACCAGTCCGCAGGCGGTTGAGCTTAATCCAAGCTGCTCGGAGTAAGCCCATCCCAACAGGCCTGGCACCGGTCCCGGGCACAAAAACTCTGGCAAGGTTGTCCAAAAGATTCCGCGCAGCCGACACAAACGGGCGTCTGGATATTAGTCTCACTTGGCGAGTATCTGAGGACCCACTTAAAAGATCATACAAGATATGATCAGGGTCCAGAGATCCACGGTAAGCCAAGGAGAGTGTCGCTCCCATTCGGCAAAGCTCAGCTGGATGGATGCCTGAGAGTACAGGTAGGTAGTCCGTTGGAGTGGGACGCAGGCATCCAGTAACTATGCGCAAGGCGTTGTTCAAGACACTGTCAATGAGGCGAGTGTGAGCACTGCGACACCAGACTGGCGCACAGTACTCAGCTGTTGATTAGACTAGAGATAAGGTGGCTATGCGTAGTGTTTTAGCACTAGCACCTAACCCGAGCCCACGAGTTGTCTCAGACTGGCGCACAGTACTCAGCTGTTTTTTTGGATTGCACATTACAAGGTTTTCAAATTCAACATTCGTGTTTGTTTTGCCACAGTCGCCACCAATCTACAAATCTTTTCAGAGTTCTCTGAAGTCTTTATCTTCGGGTCTTTTTTAGTGGCTCTGCTTGTGCATCTACCCATGCCACGAGTTGGTCGCAGCATAGCCACTCTAAACCGACAACTATTCTTTTAATTTTTATTACATCTCTATATTTGTTTCCCGGACACGGAAAAACGCGTCGGAGGCACTACACATAGAGCAACACTCCAGCAATAAAATATTCCAACCTGCTTTGAGAGATGCTAAGATATTGTTGTCAAATTGAAATTTTTCATTTAAATTTTTATAAAGATGCAACAGAAATTTAGAACTACTCACTATGACCGCCAAGCGGAGGAAAGCGCCAAAAGATCTATTTTAAGAAAACAAAAAAATTGTGTGAGTAGGTTTTGAACCCCAAAGTCTGCTCTCTTAACCATTCAACCAAATCATCATCATGATCAATCTAGTTTTAATCCGGTTTAATCTACAGTGACTGAAAGTGGCCGGATGCATCACTAATTCTGCAACTCTTCTTACATCTTCTCTCCACCTGCATTGGTCTGCCGCATCTTCTTTCTTTGAACCAGTGCTTCTCGACCTTTTTTTGTGGTGACCCAAATGTTAAGCAAAAATAGAGAGTTAAGCTTTGGCGACACAATCTTTTTTATAGACGTTAGTGCAAGCATAAAAAATGAACAAAACACAAGATCATTTAGCATAGGTCTAACCATACTGCCATAGCGTGCCTAGTTGGTATGCCAAATCTAGTCATGCAATTGACATGCAATACTTTATAGGTAAGAGAAAAAATTATGTGGCATTCTAAGACAATAACCAATTTTTGTCCCAAAATCATGGTGTTCTCTAAAAAAAGGTCTTGACTTGAAATCAGTCTCAGATTTCTCTTTCTTCGTCACAAAACCGTGGTGTTCTTTATTAAGTAAAAAAAAGGTCATCTCGCAAAAGTTCGTTGGTCGGCGACCCAATCATATTAAATAGAGAGCCACTTTTGAGTCACGACGCAGGGGTTGAGAAGCACTGCAATAAAGAAATCAATCAAAGCACTATCAAATCACAAACAAAATAATTTAATGTTTACACAGCTACACATGACAGCGACCCAATCAAATTAAACAGCGACCCACTTTTGGGTTTTACGGTAATTCAAATTTCAAATTCACATTTAAAAAACATTTAAAAAATTCTGTTTCATTCTACCACTCAAGAGCAAAGCATGTACATTGTCTTGTTTTCAAAAGTGCCTAACGGGCTATTCAATTTCGTTTACCATCATATAAAAGTTTGCAGTTTTTTCACATCGAGTAAAGTTTGAGTTATTTCGTTTTCTTTTATTTACAGCAAAGATCTGTTTATAAAAAAACTCAAGATAAAAAAAACAAAAAAACAAGAAAGAATATGGATAACTTCGAATGAAATAAAGTAAATTGTAAAGCAGTTTTTAAAATCAAGGGGAGAGGCAGTAATTTGTTTACTCTTTTATTTATACCGTAAATGTCCATAATATTTTGTGGTTTCTAAGTCTTCTTGTACGCTTTGACGTTTTGAGACTTTTGACAAAAGGTCGGCTCCAATAGCTGCGAGCCTCATAACAACTGCTATTATTGGACCTGTTACGACAAATAAGCTTTGGCTAAAAATTTTTATGGAAAGCTCTACAAGAACAAAGGGGTGAAAAGTTGCTTTCAATAACATGTGAAATTATTAGCCTATTTGATTATAATCGAAAGTTATTTAAAAATAAAGTACTTTATAAAAAGACAAGCTTTAACTGACTATAACGATTTAGGTGAAACTTGTTTAACAAGAAAATTGACTTCATCAAAAATAATTGGGTGGAATTATGGGTGAACTAGCTACTAATTATATAACATTCAAAGCTTTTAATTATAACCACCAATACAAGCTAAACTTACTAGTATCAAATATAAAAAAATTACCACAGCAAAAATGATATTAATAAGGATTTAATTGTATACTATCTCTAGAGTAACAGAACACATCTTTAAATAAAACAAGCTGTCAATAAATTTGAAACTTTAACGAGATTAAATTTTCATTTACGGGGAAATTACAGTCTCCAAGATAATTATTCGAGATGAACTGAAATTTACAAACCGAATATTAGTGTAAGTGGCGACCACATCAACAGATAGTTCAAAAAAAGCAATTTAAAGGTTTATTTGAAAAAATTACTTTGATTTCTCTAAATTCAATTTCTTATAGATATCTTAATTTTTTAATCACAAAAAAAAACTAGCTGTAAATATTTTGATTTATTTTAAAGGGACTTAATTTTTTTTAATCATATTGTAAAGTCAATTTTAGCATCATTTTGACGAAAATTATTTTGATAGAAGTTTGTTTACAATAACAATTTATTATTTTGCCAGACATCTTTGTGATGATAGAGCTGATATCGCGGCGTAATTTATCAGTCACGATTTAATTTAAATAGAAGTAAGACGACGCGTAAACGATAAAGAAGCACAAAAATTATTAGAAACTAATCAAAAGAGAAAGTAAAACAGAAAAAGGGACAAATTTTTTTACATGAAAGATTTTTAAAAAATCAGGAAATTTTTTTACAAAACAGGGTAAAAATAATAACTTTCTATGTTACTGCATAATTTTAAATGTATTGAGGCCGATCTATGTAGCAAAGTAGTGAAAGGATCGCGTAACAAACCAACAATGTGATTTTAGTTTTGATGGCTGTGTTTTTTTTAAATAATGTAAAGTAAAAGTTTTTAAATAAAGTAACAAACAAACAATGCAATCCTACTTTCAGTTTTGAAAAAGTGACTGTATTCTTTTAAAAATATTTATTTTATAAATGTTTTATGTATGATAAACTTTGTTCAGAGAAATGTTCAGAGATCTATTTGTTCAGAGAAAAAACTTAACAAAGCATAATTTTAAATTACTTAGGCTCTTTTGCCTTATAAAGTTAAAACTAAATTAAAAACTATATTACAGGATGTCCATAAATTATCGTTACAATTTTCAAAGTTTGTAAAAATTTTATTTTTTGAGATATTTTTATTTGATTTGTTTTATAGTGAAGGAAAATGCTTCAAGTTTTTTCTTTCTTAACAGGTACTTGTGGAAATAAGTAGATTTAAAATTACAATATATCTAGTGATTAAGCAGAATATTTTTAAATTTAGTACCAAAAGTAGAGTTCATAAAAATGAACACTCCACAGGAACAGCCCAGTGTGTTTTCTGATTTATAGAGACAAAGTCAGACATCCAAACACAGCGAAACTTTAGACGCAAGTATGGAAGAAAGCCACCTGCGCGACTTACCATTCGAGCATGGCATAAAAAGTTTATGGAGACTGGTAGTGTGCTATAGAGAAAGGGAGCTGGCCGGCCTCAAATATTAGAAGAAGAAATTGAATCTGTGCAAATGCCATATACCAGAAACCCTAGAAAGTCCATTCGCGGGGCTTCTACGCAGTTACAGATCCCAGGCTCTACTGTTCACAAAGTCTTGTAGAAAAACTTGCAACTTTATGCATATAAAGTGCAGTTTTTGCAAGTCCTTATACCAGAAGATAAGCCGTGACGAAAAGAATTTTCAGTGACGGTGCTGGACAGGTTAGATTCAGATCCAGGGTTTTGAAAACGTGTTTGCTTTAGTGACGAGTCAAGGTTCCACGTTTCTGGATTGCAAAACAAACACAATGAAGAATATGGGATTAGGAGAATCCGCATGATACTTGTGAGCTTGAACAAGACTCCCGTAAACTAAATGTGTGGTGTGGAATCATGTATGATAAAATTATCGATCCGTTTTTCTTCCATGAGAAATCAATCAAAGCTAAAATTTACCTCGACGTTTTGACAGAATACGTATCACCACAGTTTGAACAATATCAATCACAAGTTATTTTCCAGCAGGACTGTGCACCACCCCATTGGGTCCTTGAAGTTTGTCAATTCTTGAATTAAACATTTACAGATAGGTGGATTGGACAATAATCCTATTCTATAACCGCCACGTTTCCCTGGTATTACACTGTTGGATTTTTTCCTGTGGGGCTATGTAAAAGATATTGTTTACCAAACCAAAGTCAGAGACATTAATCATTTGTAACATCGAATAATTGAAGCAACTGATACAGTTACTGTATATATTGTATGTTAGTAAGAACATGGCAAGAAATTGAATATCGGTTGGATATAGTACGTGCGACTGATGGTGCACATGTAGAGGTGTAGTAAAGCATTTAACGTAAACGTGAAGTATTTCCCTTTGCTACAAAACAAACCGATTGAAAATATTTTAAAAAATAGGACTGTGGTGAATTTTTGAAATTGTAACAATAATTTATGGATGCCCTGTATTCTAATAAGGTTTGATTGCGTTTTAGGTAGAAAAGCTAAATTTTTCTTATCATGCTTTTCTTTCAAATCTCGGTGACAATGTTTTTGATGTATAAAATTACAGTTATTCAAGAAAGACAGGCTGGTATCAAAGTTCTTAAATTACATCAAATCATTTAATAATTTTGAATAAACTTGATCTTATTTTGCTTGATTCAGACCTACTATACCTTTATTTACAAAGGATTTGCCCCAAAACAACGCCAAAACAACGAATGTCAACACTGTGAATGTGTGACTCCAACTGAATGTAAAATTTAATGTAAACAAAGTTGAGCATTTAAATGAATGGCTATTGAGAATCAAAGCAAGAGTTTCCTAAAAGAGCAAGTTTTTATTTTTGAGGAGAAAGCAGTAAAGATTAGCATCAGCAGCAACCATGGCCAGGTAATAAGCGCGAGGTACAATTTGTTCGGCGAGCAATTTAGCAGACAGGTTTTAGAGATGCACAATATCAAAACTTATTTGCAACACTCTATCTTCAAGAGGTTTAAGCCAAAAATTTTTAATTTTAGTAAGTACCTTATGTATAAAAAAAAAATTTTGTGAATTATTTTTATAAATATCATCTAAATAAGGGTTGTGGAACCATAAAAAATAGGAGATTATTTTTGAGTGTGCCAAGTTTTTTTGTGTGTCAAGTTTTAAAAAATAGAGGTCGTCACTTTAAATCAATGTCCAAAATCTCCATTTTTGTCTCAAAAACCATAGCGTTCTCTAAAAAAAGCATTACACTTTTACAGATATAGGGCCAATGTTATGTTGCTACAATGAAAAAATGGAGCAATATTTTGCTTAGGAGAGGCCACGTTTTGAGGTTTTTCATTGGGGTCCTGTGCGGTCGCTCCGTTTGCATTGCACTAAATTCATCACTCAACATACTCAAAAAGAAAAAATTTATAGTGCAGTAGCATACCAAACGCTCAAAAAATTAAATGTAATTCGTAAAGTTTTTAGTGATCAGTTATCTTCCAAACTGGTTCTGCAAAACTTAGATACTTTACATGAAAACAAACGGTTTAAAATCTAGTAAAGACCGATAAAGAAATAAAGTATTCACTCTATTTATAGAAAATTGCCTTGAAATAGAGGCTTTAAAGTAATACACTATGATACCTCAGGTAAAGGAAAGCGCTGAAAACTTTGTTTAAACCAAAAAAAAACTCTGCACTTTGGTCCAAGTGTGCCACGGGGGCGAAAATTTTGAAATCAATGACCTGAGCCTTTAACTTGTATTATGGTAAAATTAACCAAGGTTTTAACAAATATTGGTTGCTTTGTTTTAATATTTTTTGTATGGATGCACTTTTAAATTTTTAATTTAGAAATATTATTAAACTTTGAAGTTAACATTGTTAACCTTTAACATTTCAAGGCTAGCTCACCAACATAGTTTACCAAGGTGAGGTCCTCTGAGGACCCCACCGCTTTTACCTACACTCTTTATCATTAGTTAGAGTACAATTTTTACAATCAATATAAGAAAGCACGGTCACAGTAGGTCAAACAGATGGCTCCTTTTAATGTGATATTGTAATAAACTCCTTTTTTACCACAAGTGTTATTTCATCATTTTGTTGCATAATTACACCCAGAATATAAAAATTAGAATGATATTCAATTTTTTTTATGAATTTTATCAGATTACACAAGAATTATCTTAATTAAATTTATGACACATACAAATATTGAGAGAAAAATTGCAACTATAGTTAGGGCGGGAGCCAACAAAATTGACCTCTGGGGTCCCTGAGAGACCCTTTGGAATGTTGATGATTAAATCATTGGGGGAGGGCTTGAGTAAAACAAAAAAATTTTTTATTTTGTATTATAATGTTTTAAGCCATTAACGCCCAGCGTTTTTTTTATAGTACAGTAATCTATGTTTGAATAATACTGAATTAAAATTTAATTTCGCACTTTTCACGTATCTATTAGCTGACAAGACCCTTATAGCTGTCACAACAATAAAGTTTAGCCACTTTTGTAATTTTGAAATGTGCATTGTGTCGATGTAAAAGTGGCAGTTTTTGTGTTTTCCAAAAAATTTTTGCCCGCTCAAAAAAAACTTGGGCGTTAATGGGTCAAATATTTGTTTAATGAAGAATAAAAATTTTAATCCATTTAAAGACACTGTTTTTATTGTTATATGTTATAGATTTTTTTTAAATACTTTTTTTTTAATTTTTGCTCATATTCCAGCCTATTTTGCGCACTAAAAGTAAAAATGACCAATTTTCTCAATATACGGTATATACAGTTATATACACATATTTACTTCACATATAGTCTCATTGTTAACAATGTAAAAGGTACCGGGATCGTACCAAATGAGATTTTGTCAAAAGTGTTTGAAATTACTACTTCAAACGTCACATTTTGTCTCAGATCAGAAAATTTCATAATTGATTCGATGCGTTCAATAAAGGTTTAATATAAACCCAAACTGCTTTTCTACCTTGGAAAATAGTTTCAGTTAGTTAAGTATCAGCTCTGGTATTGTTCAGATGAGGGCCTAGTTAAGCTACTGTTAGTTTAGGATCTGGTATACTTATTAAGTTGAATAGCTCATTGCAGAATTGTGTTGTGTTTCTTTTTCAATAAGTACTGAAAAAATTGTTTTAAAATTTTTACTAATATAGAGAAATTTAGTTTTTTTTACAAATAATTTTCTGTAAATAAGCTAATTAAAAGATCTAATTTTTGTGACGTAATATAAAGCCATAATCATCATGATCACTCTAATTAATTGTATAATTAGCTCGTCCTACTACAATTTAAACAAAGTATTAGCTTTTCTCTCACTGCTATGACAAAGTTACCTTCAGATTGAAAAACATTAATCATTCATAATTCTACCTTTAGCAATTATTACAAACATAGTTTTATGAATATATTGCTTTATGATTGCAACCACTAAGTTTTTGTGGTGAAAAAAAATTTTTTTAACATATAAGATGAGCAGGTAAGAAACTTAGCCTTTTGTGTCAAATGCATTTAATCATATTTGTTATTTGTTTTAAATAGAAAAAAGTTTTATTTGTTAACCTCCATAAACCTGGGCTTTAAGTTTGTTGTAAGCATGTCTCCGGGTTGATTTGAGCCTTAACTTTTTAACCTTCATAACTCATTAACTGCATTCTTAAATTGAAACGTAAATCTAGAAGTGAAGATACAAAAATGAGAATTCCATACGCCTGGTTATAATAGTAAAGTGCTTTAATTTGAACAACAGTTAAGTTAGTAGTATGAAATACTTTATGAACCACAGTCAAGTTTGCATCATTGTCCGAAATTAACCTCGGATAAACCAATCGCATGTTTAAACAAGAATTCGTTCTTCAGTGATAAGCTTAACCCTTATTTACCTAGGCTGTTTTTTTCTGTTGACTACCTAAGGGGGGGTCCTCGGAGGACCCTAAGTTTAAATATCCAATACTCTTAACAGCCAATAGCTGCGCAGTTGATTTTTTGATATGTTGGAGAATATTTATTCTAGTTTAGTCAAATGTCTTTACTGTTAATATATTTGCTATTAGTCTTTTTTTATTTTGCATAAAGTTGAAGGTCCCCAAATTTTCGTTGATTGCTTTGTTTTGCGACATAGTCAGATTAGTCACAGTCTGCTGCAAAAATAAATAACTACAACGTGAGGCAGTACTCTTGATAAATACAGCAAGACGTTCAAAACGTTTTTTGACTTATCTCATGATTTTTGCACACAAAAAGTATACGAAAATCAAGAGGTAAGTCAAAAAAATAGCCTGCTACACTAAAACTACCCATCAGATTTGCTCAAGTAAAATACCAAAATATTCAAGAATTAATTTTAGGAAAAGTCATAAAATTTTAGGTTTTTATCATCTAAACTTTACGAGTTATATCGTTTTTTTATAAGGGGGGGTCCTCAAAGGACCCCCCCTTAGGTAAATTAGGGTTAAAACGTGAAACCGTAATCTCTTCAAAGCTTTTATTGGACACAAACGTGACATCAAACCATATAAAATCTGTTCACTCTGATCATAAGCAAATTGCATTTCACCCTGGGCATGGAACTTTTTTAAATAATAGCATTTTGGGTACATCAAACTTGCAAAAACTTGCAAATTTTTTTACAAAAAAATGAAACTCATAAAACTTTAAAAAATACATCCTTACAAGGCAGAAAAATTTTTCAACTTTAATTGTTAAAGTTGTACCGGCTAAAATTGCTTTAGGTCGATTCAACACAAATAGAAGCTTGAAAAGATCAGAAGTCTTTTTGCTCATGATTGTTTTGAAAAAATGTTGGAATGAATAAACCAACGCCGCCCAATCAGTGAACAATGTCATTTTTTCTTAAATTTGAAAAACCAAAAAATGAGATTTTTTAAAACCTTTTAATTTTTCTAAACGTCACCAAAAGTATAAAAGACAATTTTCACAAAAAGTTTTTGTTTTCTCAGTATCACAATAAAATTTCAGTATTAAATGCTATAAACTCTACCGATTGTACATTAAAATCTTCAAATTAATAAACTAATTATGTAGTTTATTTTTTAGTTTGATTTTAATCGGTATTGGTTGCATCTTGCTGTTGTTTCCACAAGTGAAAACCCAAGGTAAGAATTACATTTAATTTTTAGTAGAATACAAACTTTCAAGTTACAGATATAGTAATGACAACTAAATGTTTTGAATCTTATAAAAAATTTTTTTAAGATATAAAAAAAACAGCAATACCAAGATTTTTGTCAGCGTCTTCTTATTTACATTTATTGCCTTTGCCATTGGCTTTATGATGTTATATTTGGAGTTTTTGCCAAATTTTATTCACCAATGGAGCAATGAAAAAATTAAATTAAAAAGAAACAAAATAAACAGGTTCATCAGAAAAAAAAATATTCCCAAAAGTTTCCCAGTGACAAGAGCCCAATTTATTTAATAAATTCTTTACATGTGATGGTGCCAATACCGTGGTTATGGAACAGAAAAAATTTTAGTCTCATATGTAAAAATTTTACGCAGCTGACATACCCTCTGACTAATAAAATAAATGCCTAAGTCAGTTTTGAGCCAAAACAATATATTTACACCAAAATGATTAACAAAATAAGGCGCATCTTTTGGTGCAATTAACCGTTTTGATTGTCCAATAAAGTGCCGGCAAAAAAAATTTTTACATTTGTACGGCAAAAAAAACTTTACAAGAAAAATCCTTATAAATTTTTTACTTGTTGCTCCCACCAAAAACATTGTTTCCGACAAACGCTTACAGTACGTCACATGCTAGTCTCTGGCTATACTTCATTGCATAGACATAGCTCTGCGTGCCTCGTGTTGTTTTACAACTGGTTAAATAACAGGTCAATAAAACTGAACAACATTTTTCATTTTTTTAAAGTTTTGAGATGTTGTAAAAATTGTTACAAAAATTAAAATGGGTCAAAAGTAGATGCAAATCGAAGAAAAAGCTCGGGCCTTGACTTTAATAGAGAAGGGAGAGTCTGTGATTACTGTAGCCGAAGATGTTCGGGTTGCAAGAAAGGCAAATTATCAACCAAAAAGGTAGGCAACATTATTGCCACCAGGGATGGTACCGAAAAGAAAGTATGGTCTGGCGCACTTAAAAAGACTTCTCCAAGAAAAAATAAGCTTTTTGAAGTTTTTGAACGAATAAGCTTATTTTTTCTTGGAGAAGTCTTTTTAAGTGCGCCAGACCATACTTTCTTTTCGGTACCATCCCTGGTGGCAATAATGTTGCCTACCTTTTTGGTTGATAATTTGCCTTTCTTGCAACCCGAACATCTTCGGCTACAGTAATCACAGACTCTCCCTTCTCTATTAAAGTCAAGGCCCGAGCTTTTTCTTCAATTTGCATCTACTTTTGACCCATTTTAATTTTTGTAACAATTTTTACAACATCTCAAAACTTTAAAAAAATGAAAAATGTTGTTCAGTTTTATTGACCTGTTATTTAACCAGTTGTAAAACAACACGAGGCACGCAGAGCAATGTCTATGCAATGAAGTATAGCCAGAGACTAGCATATGACGTACTGTAAGCATTTGTCGGAAACAATGTTTTTGGCGGGAGCAACGAGTAAAAAATTTATGAGGATTTTTCTTGTAAAATTTTTTTTGCCGTACAATTGTAAAGATTTTTTTGCTGGAACTGTAGAGAGCGCTTAATACTCAAAAATAAAATTCCCTCAGTCATGAGTTGGAGTTAAAAGGATATGATTTTTTTCGTTTTTTACAAACTCAAAAAATGACTTAGACATTTATTTTATTAGGCTGTAGATATACTTGCATGGCTGTCACATATCGGCAGTCTAATGAAATAAATGCTTGACTAATTTTCTTGACTTGAAAAATTTTTTTCTCATTTAAAAAAATTACTGTTTTTTTCTTTAAACCTCAGCTTAAACACATCAATTAAATATAGCCTTAGTCTAGAGATGTTTTAATACATTGTAGTAAATAGAAATTATATTAATTTTCATTTCACCTTCGACAACATGCTATAAATTATATAAGCTCTTTATAAACTACCCTTTTGTTATTTGTTGGCCTACTTTGACAATGCTTTCCCGCCATATGCAAAAGTTTGCCGCCGTTGTAATAATTTTTTGATCAACTAGGGTTTATAAAACTAAAAATGCCGTGATTGCCTGGTAAGTCTACAAAAGAACTTTAAGCAGTGTACAGAGTTGTTTCTGCAACTAACTTGTCAGTTTATGCTGAGATTTTTCTATTTTTGCATACTCTTAAATTGTCAAATTAGACATTAGCTGACTTGGGCAATATTTTAATATGCCTTAGTCCAACTAACGACTTGGGCAATTTTTTTTTGGTATTAAATGGTCTCCAGTAGAGAATCAAAGAAGCTAATTGCATCAAAAAATAGCTTTATTTTTTTGATTATTTTAATGTAAATATCTCATTTTTGCCCAAAACGGATTTAGGCATTTATTTCATTTGGCTAACAATATTAAAATAGCATTTTCTTCAATGCGCTTAAAAAACAAACCTAATTTCATCCAAACCATTTTTAACCTAGTGGAGTTAAGATTTTTTATAAAACACTATGCTTTAAACTTTATCGGTTCTTAGAATTTTAAATTTATTAGTCTCAGTAGGGCTATACAGTATGTATTTAGAGTTGTGGCACCCGGCTGGTCATGAAAAAATAAAAGTACGTTGGCTAGTTTGTCATTATCAAAAGCATGTTTGAACATCAACTCAGTTCACTTTAATTTTTTCTAACAAAACTCTATAATGTCCAACTTTTTTTGTGGATTTAACTATTCTACAGCTTTATTTGTTCCTACTTATAATTGATGACTTTAATTCAGCTTTTTACCTGATTTGACTGGTCAAAACTCATTAATAAATTACACTATTGTTTCACAATGTTGCTGGTTAAAAATTTATTTTCCGATTAAACAAAATATAAAAACAGTTTTCTCATTTAGGATGAAATTATGTAAATGTAATAGCAACCCAAGTACATGCAACAAAACTTCTGATTTCGCCGCACTATACACGCATAATCAACTATTAAAATGTAAAAATGAACAGAATTAGTAAAATGATTTTTTCTTAGTAAATATCTGATTAAAAACTTCGACTGTTTAATTTTTTTTTTGTTGAACTTTAGCCCAAAAACAATAATCAGCCTAAAGTAAATTATGTTTTGTTAATGGCCAATAAGTTTATTTTTAATATTGTCCCTATTGTCTCTATCAAATTTTTAAAAGTATCTACTTAAACAAATTTGCAAACATATACTCAGATACACTTATGTACATAAATTCAAAACCTCGTTAACTTCGTGGCATAATAAGTAGAAATATCAAGTATCGTTTTCATTCATTTTTCAAGATAGAATTTATTAAATTAAGGTTATACTAATTTAAGCAAATTATTTGAATTTTTTTACAAGCCTGCCGGGACAACGCTGCGTGGTGTGGCGGATATTCTGATTCTTGTGAAGAAAACTCGTATGTGAAAAAAAACTGTCGAATAACCTGCAAAACTTGCCCCTCTAATGCACCAGGTAAATGAAAAATTTTATGTATCGCAGAGTCTATGTTAATACCAAGTTGAAGTATTGTTATGGTTTAAAGTAATCAAATGGAAATCTTAATTTAAGCTGAAAAACAATATATGATTTAAAGTATATTTCGTCAGTTTTGTGCTAAAATGAGTTGCTTTGAACCAGAATTACGTTGACATATCAAAAATGGATCAAAATTGGCATAGCTTGGTCAAAGTTTTATTTTTGTTTGCTGGTGCAAGTGTCTAAAATAGCAATTTACTTCTGGAATATTCATTAATTCGATGTATAACTGCTACTTACTCATTCACTGCATCACCCACACCACGATCATACTGTTTCCTGTCCAAGGAACACGAAAAAATTTGTCAAAGCAATCTTATTGCTTGATTGACAATAAAGCAATGCGGCATTTTGTCTTTGAAAAGTAAAAAAAAATATATTAATCTATCAAACGTTTTATATTGAAAAAAGAAACATTACTTCTCTCAGTGAAATTGTTGTAGAAATCATAACTTCTATTACTACTCACTCAATGATAAATCTATTACAACTTGAGCAAGCTGCATTTTCTTACAACATTTTTTATTACACATTTGGTGTAAATGTAAAGCTCTGCAGCATCCGATTGGATTGTCATTTGTAACAACCCACAAAGTTATTATTTAAAAACAAAACTGGCAACTGTTAATCTTGAAAAAACTTGCCTGTAATGTAAACATTACCATCAAAACAAAGTTTCATTGAACATGTCAACAACACATAGTTTGCATTTGGAAATGAATTTAAAAAATCCAGTCTTGCGTAAAGCATGCATATTAAAAGCAAACGTTGATAATTATGAATACGCTAACAATTTAAAAAACTTTTCAAAAGCAAAATTTAATATTGCTGGGTAGCATCATCGATCGCAATACCAATAACATTCGACCTTAATAGTTTTCGCATCACCTTTTATGTCCATTAGACAGATAAACTAAACAAAGCTTAACATATAATTTATTTAAACAATTCATTTTAATAATTGAATTTAATTTATACAATTTATATATCGAATTCAAAAAGACTTCGATAAGTCTTAGAACAATGGCTTCCAACCTTTTTATGTTCCGCACCTTCCTAAAACTTCTGCTAAGTTTTTGCACCGTATTGCAAGAATATATGTTCCTGTAACCTAAGTTTAAAATGTTGATTTCAAGTCTTTCCATTTATACTGAACAAATTTTGCATCTTTAATAAACTAGACAGAAAAAGGGTGCTTACAAAGTTTTTGGCAATTAAATCATGTAACATTTCAAAATGTGAATTGACATTTTCTCAAATTTTAGATCCCTTTTTTTATCATCTTGCATCACTATGTTTTAGGACATTTGTTAATAAGCATGAAAGATGATGTAAATGTAAATAATGTCAACAAATGAGATAACAGTGTTCGTATTGCAATTGATGATGTTGCCAAAAAAGACAATATTGATTTTTGCTTATAAAAAAATTTATATCAGTTGACACTTGTTTGAAAACAACAATTTTTTTTTTTTCAATTTGACTTGTTTGCTTTCCTACAAAACTTAAATTCAATGGGTAGCTGTTGATATGGAATCTACATAAGTGCAGAAAGCTATACCGTATTTTGGCAAAGATAAAATAGACCACCTAATAAAACTATCTAAGAGCGTGGTGATGAAAATAGTGGATTTACACCTGGGAAAAAAACGAAACCATCTAGTATCAAGGCCTAAGTGTTGTTTAAGAAGAAGAGTAAAGACATAATCACAAAAAGGAAATTTAAGTTTTAATTTTTCAATGAAATAACCGAGAGAAGATCAACTTCAAGGGTTATCACAGTTAGCTCCAGTTTTTCCTCCACTTATCAACAATTTTTATCAAAGTGTGATAGATGGTGCAAGCAGAAAGTAAAAGCATTGATAAATTTATGTGAATTGTAAGCAACAAAACAGAAAACCTTTGTTTTGGGCGTGTAGATTAGTTTCTGGAAACTGCACAAAGTGTACAAGTTGTGCAAAAAAACTGAATACTTGTACTGTGCTGAGAGCTGATATATTTATAGATATTTTGTTTTGTATATTTTGTTCTTGAACGTTAATGTAGTTAAAATACATTTCAAAATTAGTTTAGAAAAATTTAGATAGACGAACTCTAGAAAAATTGAAGTTCTACAATGCAATAGTGACTGACAGATTTAGTTGTAATGATATATTAATATAACGCAAGCTACAACCAATCAATCTCGCATCTAAACTAATGTAATCTATTACTAGGTATACTACAAGTTAATAAAAAGTCGTATCATAAAATACAGCTCAATATTAAGCTTCATTTTTTTAGGACAAGCAATGATTTTGACCGCTTGCGGTAATTGCAACTAGGTCGAAACTGTAGTTAGTAAATATAATATTTATTTATGTTTTTATATTTTTTATAAAATTATGTGTCTCCTGTAATGACATGACATCATCAAAAAAGCTATAAGAAAGTTTCAACCAAGTTATGTATAAAAGCTGCTTGAATACTTGTTCTTCAGAGAATGAAATAAAATTTCTTAAAAATTTGACTAGAAATTTTTTTTCTTGTTTACAGCTTGCATAAGTCTGAATTGCACTCAACTTTGCAACTTGTCAGAAGACGCAACCTCAGCAACTTGTGCTTGTGAAACTGGATTTACACTAGAATCGGACGGGAGAACCTGTGTTGGTAAGATGTTACAACGTATTTTAAAAAAACTAAAACTTTTCTAACCTTTTGACTGCCTTAAGCAAATGCAGTCGATTTCCCTTCATATACCGTTGAGCTCCCAATCGATTTTAGCCCACATGCCAAAAAATAAAAACAAAAAAGAAACAAGTCTCTGAATAAAAGCCTGCTAACAACATCGATCCAAATATAAAAGAATTACTTAGCTATCTCTTACACTGTGCTAGTTGTAGGGGTTTAAACATTCATCTGTCTTTTTCTAGCGTAGTAAAGCTTTAACTAACAAGTTACTTTGATTTAACAATATTGTGCTTTTAATGGTTGTTTATTGTTTCAACAATTTTTAAACATATACCTGCAGTATAATTTTTATTTCTTACGTAGAATACATAAATATACAATCAAAACTTTTTTTTAAATTAAGCTTTTATATTGTCTAATAATATTGTTTTTGTAATAAAAAAATGACATAAGCCTAGAAATACAGTAATTAAGTAACCGGCAATTAAAGGATATATTTAATAATATATCTGAAAAATTTAGGACTATTGCTTTACCGCATTAATGCTTGGTAATGGTTCTATTAACGCTACATTTTCTTTTTTGCTACAATTTTGTTTTAGTACATAAAGATGAGTTGAACTTTGTCAATGTTTTAATGAGTGTGAACAAAATACTTTTGGCATGTAATATATTGAACCGATCGAGAAAATGCATACACGAGGTAATGTGACATCTTACCATCGAGGCAAATGACAAATTTAGTTTTATTTGTTAAATGCCTTCGTGTGATCAAATTTAGCAATATCCGATGGGTTGCGCAGTAAATTGCAGTTTCAGATTGCAAACAGAAGGACAAGAGCTTGTTGCCCAGGGTGCGTAAATGATTTTATTTTTATTTAGCTGGGTATCAGAATAACTTTCAAAAACTTCTTCAGTCGTTGAGCGAAAGCATCATAACATTTTTACGTTGATAAAAATTGTTGAATATATTTTTGTTGTTCAGTTTGACTGTTTGCAAACATTATTTTAACGACGAACGTGGTGGGAATTTTAAAATCTTTATTTATCATGTTCTCTTAAATTTTTTTTTGTTTAGCGATATCAACCCTTTTTTATTTGCTTTGCATACGACAATAAAGATCCAAATTTTTTTGTTTTTTTTCTATTACATCATAGTTGCAAGAAAGTGACAGATTAATTAAAAATTAGGGTCATCTAGACACCAACTATTAAAATAATTATTATATTATTTATCCTTCAACGATCTAAAGAAAAGCTTGAAAAATTTAGAACAACAAAAACTACTAATCACTTCAAAAAGTAAGCAAATTAAGACTTATTTATAAAGTTTTTAAAACAGCAACTTAGTTTATAGGTATTTTACTTTAATATGTTTGATTTTCTTAAAATAGTTTTTTTTTTTAATTTTTGTTTTGCATTTAAGTTATTGGCTGTTATCATGACAACACAGTAAAATACGATGTCAATAAAATTCTGACTATAAAGAAAACTAGAAATCAGGACACGGAATTTTTTTTGGGTCATCCTTTGCATGTTTTGCATTTTTACTCTATTGTTTGATTGCGTAAAAACAAAAGGTTTGAATTAAATTCCGAAAAATTTTTTGCTTCTTGATCTTAAAGAATCAAGAAAAACAACAGGAAAGTTAAATAATTGGAAAAAGAAGGGAATATTTTTTATATAGCTACAATTTGCTGACCCCTGAAAATGATGATGCTGTTGATACAGAACTATTAATGTTTTTTGTGCCGAATCCACAATAAAACAGAAGGATAAATAATGAAAAATATTACACATAGATCAATATAGGCTACCATATTTTAAACAAAAACTTCAAAAAAATGAAGGGCATCAATCGTGTAAACCGAAATAAGAAGCACCAAAATTGTATCAACCGAAACATAAGTGTAATCAAGAAAAAAAATGGTGGTGAGGTATACTTACCTGCTTGAAACAAAGATGCCCACTGATTGCCACAATATTTCGTAAGTTTCAAGGCTTTCTAAAGACATTACTTATTTCTATTTATCGTAAACTTGTGGTGTTTTACTTGATAAATTTTGGAAGGGTAGAAAAACTTGTTGAAAAATAGCCATTACTTAAGCCAGGTGCTCTCGATGTCTGCTTTTATTGACATTAATCACGTGGTATTCCTGATTGCAAGTAAAATATTTTGCTTAATATTTAACTGTAAACTATTTGAAGGAATCGAATGCAGCAAATGCAATTTTTGATCATGGGTAAACTGCTTTGTGGTATACCATTCAAAATAAATGGTTGCTTATTTTTATTGAAAACTTTTTAGAAAGAATAAGCGAAAGTCTTTTGCTTATGATGCACCATATGTACTATTCCATTGCTCTTTTTTTAAAAAAAATTTTAATTTTTCTTTTACAAAGTTTATTATGCTGGAAATGTACTCAAACTGTATTTGCAAGGCGTTGCCATACGGCAACATGCTGTATTTTACGAGCTACCATAGCTACAAGTGTCCATATTTAAATATAGTTTAGTTAAAACGTATTTATAACATAATTCAAAAGTCAAAGAACTTTTTCAAAAAAATTAATCTGAGAGATAAAAATTAAAGAAATGTAAAATAATTACTGAAAATTTTTTAAATCAAACAGTATTTTTTCAAAAGCAAGTAGAATTAATAATTTTTTTTTTAAATCTTATCTCTATATTTATCCTCCTGACTCGCAGGAAAGCGACGGAGTCGCTAATACATAAAATAGAAAATTACCCCGACCTGCTTCCGGAGATACCAAGATATTGCTGTCCGCTTGTAATTTAATAGAAATGTAACGGTAAACGGCGCTAAAGTCGACGATTGCTGCAAAGTGAAGAGTCGATTAACGCGCTTCCGGCTTCGATGAAATGAAAAGTCAAAAGTAACAAAGAAAATTATTTTAATAAAAATAAATAAATAAACTGAAGCGTTAAGAAGCGTTGAAAAGCGGTAGTCTGTAAATAAATAAAATGAACTAAAAATTAAACACAAAAAGAAAACACGTAGTTGTCTTACCGAGCAGTTCACGTCGGTGCTGACTCAGGGGGAATAACGAGAAATACAACGGGAATTATCAAAAACTACTCTAAGTCTACTCAAGACTTCGACCAGCCCCCACAAATACTGCTGCTGGTCGCCTCACAGTTTGAGAAAAGTGAAAAAGAACGCAACAAAGCCAGCTCTAAATGAACGCGCTGCAGAGACGAAGTGTGCTCTGAGATGTGATTAACTAGATTAACGTGTGAAGCAAAAGAGGCGCTGGCAGCGAGTGCACGCGCAAATTATGACCGGAAACGGAAAGGAAATAAAGCAAATATGTGCATTGGTAATTTTCTACAAAAGATATGACTGTAATATAGAACTGCCTGCCAGGACCACCAGGCAGAGGAATGTGCCGTAAGTTTCTTTCCCAAGGACACAACAGAACGGCTCGGGTGGGTTTCGAACCGAGACCGTGTTGTTCACGAGCCTGGTGCTTTAACCACTCGACCACGCTGCCGACTATTTCCCATGATGACCCAACCGCTTTTTCGCGAGACAGATGGTTACATAGTTGAGACAAGAATGACAAAACATTAATTTTTCAGAAAAAAACATTTTAAATTGATCAGGGATTTCATACAATGGCAGAACGTGTATATTTTTGATTCATTTAGATCCAAAACTTTTTATAACAAAATGAATGAACAACATAGTAGTTTTATAACAACGTTGCTTAAATTGTTAGATTTCTTGATTATTATGTATCATTTACGTAAATAAATAGGATAATCCTATAGTATGATACTTGAAAAATAATTATAAGATAAAGCTGGAGAAGTTTAGAAAAATATTGCCATAGCAGTTTTGTCTTGTTTGAAGAAAATCGTAATCTCCAAAATTATTCTTTAATCCAAAAATTAATTTTATTTACAAAGTTGAATTTAGCCGTATATTTATTATACAGTTAAATAATCGTCTTCTTTCAGATATTAATGAGTGTGATAACCCGAAAATCTGCGCTAGTTCTGGAGCTGCAAATCAATATTGTGTAAATACGGCCGGAAGCTATATTTGTACCGGATGCTCCGTGCAATCTAGCGGATTACGATGGCCGTACTATGGAAGGTCGGAATGCTGCAAAAGAGGTATATCTATTTCAACAATCTGTTTAGATTAACTTTAATCAAGTGCCTAACTCATAGTTTAGCATAGCTGGTTTTTTATACCCAGATCATCCGTATGTGCCGATGATGGCTTTCTAGAGTTAAAACAAAAATGTTCAAAACTTATCGCGTACGTTTTCAAAAAATACCACAAAGAAAAAATATTTTTGTTTGAAAAAAAAAAGAATTTTTTAAAACGATTTAACTCCGATGCAAGAAAAATATCCTAAATCTTTGTTAGTTTGCGACCTGCGCTCACTTTTGACAAAAAACCATTATTTTTTTTCTCTTTTCTGACTTTCTATTGGATTTTGTAGCCACAGTGTTGATTGTAAAAAGGATTGCATTATTTAATCGAGTTTAGAAAATACTACCACGTACAGGGTTTTCCTGTGGAAGATTTCAAGCAAAAATAGTGGCTTCATTTTTCCAAGAGCAAAGTAATGTTTGTTTGTAAAAATAAGGTCCGTTTGACGTAAAGCCTAGTAGCCTAGTAGCTAAGAGTTTATTTTCAACTTTCTTTACTTGCTTTAACATTGTGATTGATAAAATTGGTTGTTATTACCTACTTTATTTATACAGAAATACATTTTATGAAAATTTGAATGGTTTTATGAACAGTGTTAGCTACTGTTAGTCCCACGCTTGCGCAAAATTTTGCCCATCTAATCCTGATTAATTTAAGGTCACGTTAAAACTGCCACTAGTGCATCTTATTTTTTACACGAAATAGCAGTGATACTGAATATAGTATATATAAATCGGGATTGTATATTGTTTATTGTTATAAAATTTTGCCTCACTTTGCAAAAACCGTCAAAATACGCAATTGCTGAAAGCCAATTCATTACTGCTTACTTTACCTTCAAATGCAAATATAATTTCATATAATTGCATTAAAATAAACCGAATTATGAAAAAAAATAAAAAATAAAGTAATAGAATCAATAATAGCGTTAATGTAAAGTCGCAACAACAATCGGAATTGTTAAGTTCTGTTGTGATTAAAAACGATGGCTGAAAAACATGCGGAAAGTCTAATTTTTGAAAGCCTAGCAAAAATATTATCGCTTTCGGCTTGTTTTTCTTGTGACTGCTTTTAAGTCTGTATTAAGCTACAATTGAAATATTGCAACTTCAATAATTTCCCCTCGAAATCTGAAAAATTTTGCTCTCTGTTTATTTTTTCGCTTTTCGCATTTAGCCTGAACTGCGCTTCTGCTTTGTTTTGTTTTTATGCTTTCACCCATACGCTTAAATTTTCGGTGTTCGCTTTTAGTCTGAACTGATCTTTAAACAATTATTTGATAACAATCAAAGTGTTTCATTTGTAATATTTTTTTGGAAAATTTGTTATGCAGTAGTGAATAGGATATCGTTTTGGCTATTTCAATCGGTTTTAGGTATAGCAGGCATGATTTAATGCAAAGTTACGAAAAACCATTTTTTATCCAGCAATACTATGTAGGGTCGGCAAGAGCTTTGGAAAGGTCGCTTTTAGGAGACCGTAACCCATTTTGCAGCAGGCAATGCAGTGGCCCGGCATGGCTTACGTCGCAGGTACAAACACAAAAATTAAAGTGACTTGCAATCTGAAAGAAAAAGATACTAACAAGTTTAGCCAATAAAATATTTTAAAAAGAAACACTGGACATAAAAGGTTAAACCGCTTAAAACCTGTGTGATGCGAGGCCACTGCAATGCCCGCGGCCAAATTGGACGTCCCGTACTTGCGGACTTTACAAAGCCTTTTCCAAACCTAAATAACATTTTTGGCTGGATTATTAATTTGATATCGTTGGTCAATTGAATAAGATGCGATTTCAGCATAGAATTAATTTTTTTAACTATAATGTTGTAACACTCAGCAGCACTTGTTCATTTGGCAAATGTTTTCGGGTTCTAAAATGTTTTTCAAAATAACTTTAAAATAATTAAAGCTTCAAACACGTTGTTGTTGTGATTCATTTTAAATCGAGATTTTCTTTTAAAAGAGTTAAGTAAATAAAAACGTTTAAAGTAAACCACTTTTATTGATTTAATTATAATGCTGAGTGTTAAAACAATAAAATAAAGTTTGATATTACTTGAGTCAAAGTGAAGAAGGTTGAAAGTTTAAAAAAGTGTTGTTTAGAGCAATGTTTTTGAGAATTTTGGCAACGTTTAGCATTGTTTTATTTAAAAATAGAAGTCTACATGTTGCTGGGGTCTGCTGAAAAAGTAGTGGAAATAAGAGGGATTATAAGCAAAAAGAAAAAAACCCAAACAAATTTTTTACTATTAATCTTTTTTACTATTCTTAAGCTCCAAGATAAAACGGAAAATTATATTGGAATAGAATTTAATCTTATTTATATGTTCAATACATCACACACCTGCAACCCGCGGCCCTCCGTATTGTTTTATGCAGCCGGAGTAATAATTCACCTTTTATAGAATTCTATCATAATTAGAAGTACAATCTAAAAATTTCTGAATTTAAACGAAGAAATTTTGCAAAATTCTGCAAACATCAACAGCCCATCTGCAATGATCAAAGTGTGATTCGCAGCACTTTTTTTACAGTGAACAGACTAAGGATAGGGAGTTAGTAGTTTGCCAAGTATTTCGGAATAGCTGAAGTAGTGACACACTAGTCTTTCAAGTCGTCCACATCAAAGGGAGTATATATTTTTGCGCTTTCTGTGATATGTTGCGGTCAAGCTGCAAGTGTATGTATCAGTATCAGTATCTTTTATTTCTGTCCCGCCAGTAAAAAAAAAGACAGAAAGGATATGCATGGTTGCAGCACCTTTAATAGAATGATGAGAACAAAAGAAAGAAATCATAACAATAAAAAGCATAAAAAAAACAAATATAAATAAAGAAATGAATAAGACGAGCCAAGTGTTAAGGCATTGCTGTGTTGGTGAAAGATGGTGGGATCACAACAAACCTATGACCAAAAGGGTCTTGACAGGGAAAAAACCCACCAAAAGAAACCTGCCATGGGTCAAAAGGACCATTTCAAATACACATGACACAATAAAATGAAGTCATTTACTACTGTAAAATAAGAACTATGTCATAGTTTAAATTACAATGAAAGAATAATAGATATATAGAGTAAATGCAGCCTCAAAATATATACGTATAGCAATTGTAGAGTTTGAAGAGAAAGAATTTGCATAGTCTTTAGGCCATGTTTTGGAACCAGAAAATAAATACTGTAAGAGTGGATATCTGTCTCTCTAAAAATCAAAAGCAGAAACGAACAAGCAGCAGAACAAATTAATAAGCATATGTAAGGAGTTTAATTTATTCAGGTATTAGCGAACGATTTAAAAGATGTTGGTCAGTTTTCTCTTAAAAATACTACTTAATTGACAGTCTCTGATCGCAGGAGAAATTGTATTCCGAATATTTGGTCGTAGAAATTTTAGAGATTGTTGGCTGGGTGTGGTCCTGCAAAACTAAAAATAGTTTGGCTGTTACTTCTGGTTTTCATACAAAAAGTTTTTAATGTAAAAACATTTTAAAATGCTTGAGAAAGCTGTTTATTTTTATGTTTAAACATTACTTTTGCAGTTTCAAATTTGTAGAGGTTTTCATTGCTAAAAAATTTATTTTCATGCATGGTGGGTGTGATATCATTTTTGTAATAGATACCAAAAGTTAATTTTAAAAATCTACTACAAATTTTTTGCAGCTTCTTAATCCAAGTTACATTTCCAAAGCTCCAATTTGTTATGCAGTATCTTATTTGGCTCATAATAAGAGAATGATAAATTATTAGTAGAGCATTCTTGCTGAGACATGGTCTTATTTTCATGACTGCAATCAATATCGCATGTAGTTTCTTTTTCAGTAAAATAACATGATTTTTCCAAGGCAAATGTTCATCTAAGATAGTTTCTAGTAGTTTGAAGAAAGATACTTTTTCAATTGAAGTATTTTTGATCATTAATGATAATAAAGTAGATGTTTTTGAATTTAAGGTTCTAAAAAGGATACATTTAGAGAAAGCTTGTTAGCAATTAACCAGTTATTTCATTTCCCTTTTTATACAAAGTTTTAAGATTTTTGCCGGAGATCAGTATGCTTGTATCATCTGCAAAAGCCAAGCTACAGCTGCATTTCAGACACCTTGGGAAATCATTTACATATTTTATGAAAAGAAGGGGACCAAGAATTGAGCTTTGGGGAACAGAAGAAGTCACTTTGTTTATGTTAGTAGATACTGCATTACAATACTCAATTTGTTGGGTTCTGCCAAGAAGATAGCTTTTAAACCAATTCAAAGGTATGTCTCTTACTCCATAATGTTGTAATTTTTGTAAAATACAGCCTGGGACAAAAGTTTAAGACCACCTTTGGAAAAAGGCACATTTTAGAAAAAAGCTTCTTAATCACCTAATACTAAATATTCTTGTGTCAAAATGCATATTTAGTTTTTTGATATAAACCTTATCACACATTAATTTTAATTTTTACTTTCGTTCAATTTTTTAAATGTTTAGCTTAAAAATACAAAATTTTGAACCACGAAAATTGGCAAAAAATCTAGTAGTTAACGTTGAAAAACGTATTCAATTTACCGGTCGTTGCACAATGAAGGTCTCAGAACGTGAAATATCAAGGCAGATGAAAGTTAGAAAAAACTACTGTACCTAACACTATCAAAAAAATTTCAAAAAATAAGTACTTTCAAGGACAGCAAAAAAACAGGCCGTCTGAGCATTTTTAGTAGTGGAAATAAACGTTTTATTAGGAAGAGAGTGAGTCAATTCCCTTAGAGTTCTGCTAAAAAAATACAAGCTAAAATGGCACAAGGAAGCTTCAAAATTAGTAAAATTGTTTTTTTACTAATTTTGAAGCTTCCTTGTGCCATTTTAGCTTGTATTTTTTTCAGCGGAGCTCTAAGGGAATTGACTCACTCTCTTCCTAATAAAACGTTTATTTCCACTACTAAAAATGCTCGGACGACCTGTTTTTTGCTGTCCTTGAAAGTACTTTTTTTGTGAAATTTTTGATAGTGTTAGGTACAGCAGTTTTTCTAACTTTCATCTGCCTTGATATTTCACGTTCTGAGACCTTCATTGTGCAACGACCGGTAAATTGAATACGTTTTTCAACGTTAACTGCTAGATTTTTTGCCAATTTTCGTGGTTCAAAATTTTGTATTTTTAAGCTAAACATTTAAAAAATTGAACGAAAGTAAAAATTAAAAATTAATGTGTGATAAGGTTTATATCAAAAAACTAAATATGCATTTTGACACAAGAATATTTAGTATTAGGTGATTAAGAAGCTTTTTTCTAAAATGTGCCTTTTTCCAAAGGTGGTCTTAAACTTTTGTCCCAGGCTGTAATATTGTGATCAATCGTATCGAGGGCTTTCGAAAGATCCAAGAAAATGCCCAGAGTGAATTGCTTATTTTCCAAAGCTGTAGTTACTTTGTCAACTAATAATGTTATTACATGTAAAGTGCAATGGTCATGCCTGAATCCAAATTGGTGATTTAAAGAAAGGTTGAAGCTACTAAGAAAAGAATATAGGCGGTTGTAAACAATTTTTTCAAGAATTTTGGAAATATTAGATAATAAACTAATTGGCTGATAATTTGTTACATTATTTGCATTTTCTTTTTTGGAGGAAGGAATTATTTTAGCATGTTTAAAAGTTGATATAAATTTACCCTGTGACATGATTGGTTAAATATAAAACTAAGTGCAGACAAGGCATTAAGTGGTAAGTATTTAAGTAAATTAGAGGGTATTCCATCCCAACCAGCACTGAATTTTGTAGGAATTTTAGAAATATAATATTCCCCGATGGTTAGTATGTGATATGAAGATAGAGATTGAGAATTGTCAATGCTATTTCTGTTTTTGTTATTTTCTTTAAACTTTTTTTTAATTGCAAGTTGCAGTTGTTGAAAGCTAAAAGTTATATAAACTATATTTAGTCTTAGTTCAAAACAATATTATGATTGGTAAAAAATAAAAAAACTTAATGGTGAAAGGCGAATCTTTAACAATGAATGGTTTTTAACGTATTTTGTTGTTCAACAAAGTGAAAATGCCGCTAGTTTTATTTAATATTTCACTTTTTAGAAGTACCTATTGGTGCGGGGAATTGTTTTCAAACATCAAACACTGCAAGGAAAGTAAAACAGCTATTTATCAGACAAACTTTGAAACATCAAATTAGATTTACTTGTAGTTCGTAAAACTGAGTATAAAAAAAACTGGTACAGATGTGCAGCAACAAAAATCACATTAAATTCAATTAAATGTGCTTGATTGATTTTAATTTTCTTTGCTTTTATCAATTACTTCATTTTTTTATTAAATTGTATTGCAGATATTTGGCGTGAATTGCATCAAATCTGTTTCTTAACTAAAAAATTGGCTATCTCAGTAGGTTATAATCCTACATTAGTTTTGAAAAAATAATGCGGCGAGCAACAAAATACAATACTTCACATTTGCCCCGCCAGTAAAAAAAGTTGCACATGCTAGAATTACCTATATCCGAATGTCTAATCTGCGGTGCAAATTTTAAAATGATACTTTTTGTTTTGAACCTTCAATAGTCTCAGTTTAACTATGACTGTAAAAATACTGGGTTAAAGATACAAATATTTTATCTAAATAATGCTATAGCCAATTTTTAAAGAATTTAGTTATATTGACTGAGAGGACAGATGGCGCTATAGAGTACCATTTGTAGCATTGTGCATCACTCACGCCGGAAGTTTTTGAAACATAATAATGGCTAATTCTAGCAAAATCAGAAAAAATTCCCACTTGGTTTAGCATAAACAACTAAAAAGTTTACTGCTAATTCTGTCAAGTATTTAGTAAAAATTTTTTAAATCAGTATAATCCGATAACTAACTCAGAAAAAAAAGAATTAAAAAAAAATTTTATGGTAAGATACAGAATAACATACACGCAAAGAACAAGCAAAGATCAACAAATAAATTGCACTAGTCATTTTACCGCAATAACTTAATATACAAAGGTTGTGTTTGTTTTTAAAAAAATTTTAATTTTTAAGTTGTCTTTTAATCGAAAAGTAATAAAAACTTTAATGATTGAAGAATTTTTACAATGTTTGAAACATCTGCTGTGTATGCACAAATAAAATCTTTTTTCAAAATTTTTGCTATGAAATTATAATGACTGAGCTCAGTTTTTTGTAGATATTCAAGCAGTCTGTGGGAAAAGCTCAAACAACGGTCGTTGGGTTGTTAGTGGAAGAGTGGTCGGTGGGAAAACTTCTCAAATTAGACGATGGCCTTGGATGGTAAACAAAATAAAACTACATTATCAATAAATAAAATAAAAAATTAGTAGAAAACTACTGAAATAATTTGCAAAAGTTTGCGGCATGTTTGCTGTCCCCATTTATTGACTATTATGTCCAAGCAACAAACAATACAGGGTCTTATTAATGGTCCGAATAGAAAATTAAAGCGTTCATCTTCCATACTATTTGATGTTTGTTTATTCATTAATAATCACATAGAAACAAGTTTTTAAAACTTGACTTGGATTGGATATTACTTTTTAGGATAGCTGCTAATTTTCTAAAACAGATGTATTCGTTTATGTTGACACTAAAATTTATATTATAGAACAAAAAAAATATAATATTCTTACTCAGTTTTATAAACTCCAGATGGCTCGAGCAGAAAATAGATAAGAATTTTTAAAAAAAATTAATCACATCTCTTGAAGAATAAGCCTGTCTCCCCAAGTTCAACTATAGTACCTTTGTTATACAAAGTCTGTTTCGACTAGCCTGAAAGATAGAACGCACCAAACGTCATTAATTAAGACTAATATTTTGAATAACAACAAAAAACCAAGCAATTCAGGACGTCTAATTTCCTTTAAATTTATAATTAGGCCAATAATTTTTTTTCTTTTACCTCGTATTGGATCAATCTTTTAAATATTTTTTTGCTAAAAAACAATTTACAAATATTACTTTAAATTGCAAACCACAGTTATATATCGCAATCATTTGGAATAAATATAATTACATCATATAGAGGCCAATAGTGATAAATAAAATAGCGAATTCACTATTACAAACAGTAATGTTCAAAAACGTTCATTGATAGCAAAAGCAATTACGTCACAATCTAAAATTTTCTATTTCGAAATTCTGCTGTTACTTATAAACGTTCTGCTACTAAGATCTTCTTCTTCTTCTTTTTTTGACTTTTCCGTTTAATTGGGAGTTGCCATAGCGAATCATGTTCTTCCACAACGTTTTGTTTCCGATGTCCTTTTCCCTCGCACTAAATTGCCCCATATCTTCCTTCACTACATCCAGAAATCTTTTCTTCGGCCTCCCTCTTTTCTTCTTTCCCGGTAACTCCAGTTCCATCACTCTTCTTCCTACATACTCTTGGTCTCTCCTCATGATATGTCCAAACCAACTCAGCCTGCCATTCCTCATCTTCAATCCTACCCTTTCTACGTTAACTGTGCCCTTGACGTACTCAGTTCTAATCTTATCTTTTCTCGTCACTCACATAGCAAACCTCAACATTTTTATCTCTGTGATTTCCATTTCATCCACTTGCTTCTTTGCAACCGCCATTGTCTCAAGTCCATACACTAATACACTATTGCTGGTATCACCACTGAACTGCACACTTTTCTTTTTACTCTAGCTGGTAGCCTTCTATCACAGATTACTCCCGATACTTTTCTCCATCCGTTCCATCTTGCTTGCACTCTCCTCTTTACCTCCCTCTCACAACTAACCCTTTCTTGCACTGTTGATCAAAAAAACATAAATTTCTTTTCTCTTAGAACTTTTTTGTCCTCCATTTTTATTGTTTCTTTGTCATTTCCTCCATTTATACGCAGATATTTGGTGTTTGATCTATTTACTTTCATCCCTTTTCTTTCGAACGCATACTTGCAGGATTCTAGTCTCAGCTCCACTTCTTCCCTGGCTTCTTTGCAAATCACAATATCATCAGAAAACAGCATCGTCTACATTGTTTCTCTCATTACTTCGTCCGGTATCTCATCCATAATCATTGTGAACATAAACGCACTTAACGCTGATCCGGTACACTCCGACCTTGACTATAAAACTTTCTGTAGTTCCTACTGCACACCTCAGCACTGTTTCGCTTCCCTCGTTCATAACCTGTACAAGTCGCACATACCTTCCACCATTCCTGATTTTCTCATACAGTATCACAATTCTTTTCTCGGAACCGTCTTGTAAGCTAGGTCCACGAATACACAATGTAGCTCTATTCGAACTTCATTATACTTTTCCATCAACATCCGAAAGGAAATCATGGCATCGGTAGTTCCCTTTCCTGGAATAAATTCATATTGCTGTTTACTGATATCTACTCTATCCCTTAGCATGGCTTTAATAATTCTTTCCCATATCTTTATAGTATGGCTCATCAGCTTTATTCCTCTGTAGTTTCCACAGCACTGTGCGTCCCCTTTTATAGATTTGGGATAAGCACACTCCTCCATTCTTCTGGCATCCGTTCACCCTGAGTAATGGCCACCGTTCATCCGTTCTGCTACTATCATATGATGCAATTTAAGTCATAAAATAAAGTTCAAAAATCACAATATTCTTATTAATGTTTGTGCGTTTTATTTGATATCATAATATTTGTAATTAAGTGCGTAAAACACGGAAGAAGCACAACAGCGAATTGTACTGTACACCCAAAAAGCGAAAACGTCTTTTTGAAACAAACGTCAAAAGTTAAGACTTGGTTCTCAAAGACAATAAAGGAAAACATTTTGCTTTTTCTAATTTTAAAATGTTTTAGTTTGTTTGCACATTAAAAAATATAAAATTAAACTGTATTAACAAGAAAATTTAATTTTTTGAAAAAAATACCGTATATTTTAAAAAAAGTTTGGTTTTCAATCTATTTCTTGTACAAGTATACTTTCGTATATTAAAAATTTTTGTTTTACAGGCTCATATTGTGGTGGGCAACAACCTGTGTGGAGGTAGTTTAATCAGTGAAAGATTTATTTTAACCGCCGGTCACTGCTTCCCCAGGTGCATAAATAAATGTAAATCGCCCAGATGAAACCCAGCCATGATTACTTTTAAAAGTTACAATTTAGTGTGAAAAATTTAATTTTACAAAATCAGAGTAAAAGTTTTAAAAAAATTTAAAAGGTTTACTTTGAGGTGAAAGTGAAGACTCAAAAAAAGGAGTGAAAAAAAAGAAAAAAGCAATTAGAAGATAAAAATAAAGTAAACATTATTTACGATGCAACTTCTTTTTTCAATTCTGGAATGGATTACTTTTTCTGCATAACTCCGGAATAATATCTCGACTATCTCAGAATCAATTTTGTTTCTTCTTCTCAATAAACTATTCTACTTTTTCAAGGTGATGACGCATTGGTGAAAGCAATTATTGATATTTAAATCAGGAAAATTGTAAGTTGATTCTACCTAATCAAATCTATTTAAAGGTCTTAATTATACTTAATTGGAACTTTTAATAACAGCTATTACAAAATAGTAATAATCTGGGCTGAGTTACACCTGGGCCACCTTGTTACATTTTAATAATATAATAAATGATTCGATTAGTAACTTTCTATTACTTACAAACGATAATTTATTTTCACAACTTAAATTGTAGTAAAAAAAGGCATTATGTAAACGCATGAAATGAATTATAACATTGCCTTCTTACATTGACAAAGCAGCGAGTAATTGGATTTGTGGTCCCGGATGGTAGATATTTCTACCTGATATGGGCCGATGTAACTTAGTTTTGCCCTTTAACATTTTAGGCCAAAACCGAATCTGCCAAAATGCATGAGTAAAATAGGCTGATGTTTATTTATGACAATTTATTCGGAACTTAATTTCAGTGTGTTTGTTTATCAAAAAGCTAGTGTGGTTGCTCAGCGGTAAAGAAGATGATGTAAAAATTGTCATTGCTCAGTTATTTGTTAAAACATGTAAAAAAAATGGGACATTTCAATTCATTTGATTAACATTTCAAATAAAAAAGACATTTATTTCTTTTTACTTAATTTTTACGGAAAAAAATTTTTTTTTATTGTACTTTTTTCCACACACACTTAGAATTGAAGACTTCTTTTTTGGTACTTTTATTTTAGCTACGGACGCAAAAAATTACTTTGCTTTTTTAAGATATTTTGTGTACTTCAGCTATATTCCTTTTTGTCCTATTGGAACCTGGGCGTCCCCTTTTTATAAACATCTATAAATTTCTTAACTTTAAGAAAATTGCCGTAAAAAATTTAGAATACTTTTCCATTTTAACAAAGATATGCAGTATTGTATTGGCCACTTTGTGTTATATATCACATGAGGAAATTAAAAAGCTTGTATGTTTTCTAAAAATTCTGATTTTGCTGTAATAGTCTCCAGTGAA
Source organism: Diplosoma virens (assembly GCA_963680785.1). Classification (NCBI taxonomy): domain Eukaryota; kingdom Metazoa; phylum Chordata; class Ascidiacea; order Aplousobranchia; family Didemnidae; genus Diplosoma; species Diplosoma virens. Next base: position 2,710,862 of record OY796881.1, on the reverse strand, counting down.
GATACGTATTTTCTTTACTTTAAAAATTATTTTTTGTTATTCTATAGTCATAATATATGTTTATCACTTTTGATATTTTCAAGTTTCCTTTTGCTTTTTGTTCAATAGATTTATTTTTCAAACAAGAAAATTTTTCCTAATAGGCTTTATGAGTTGCTCTGCAGTTTGCACAATCTATAATTTCACACAACAATAAAAAGCTGGTGTTTGGCAAATAGTTTATTTCTATAAAAACACTCAAATATTTGGCCAGCTAAGATATTTGGTAGCATAGCTGGCATGTTGATTATCTTTTCAAAAATCTAAGTTTGATTCCATATTTTGTTACAAAAAGTTTGAAGCACTGCAGCTATTTAGAAAGCAGCAGTGGCAACTATATATTGGCAAGATACTAGGTGTTTTTGTTATGTGTCAACATTTGTTGTTTATCTTCTTGAAAGTGTTTGTCATCATTGTGAAAAGCACAAACTAGATTTTTTAAGTTTTTTTTTTACCCTAGTATTGAGGTTGTTTATAATAAATACATATTTTCAGTAAACCTGTTTACTTGGATAAATAAATGATTTTAAATCCCTGATCATTACGGCAAAGTACATGTATTTTCTTGTACTGCATGAAATGGAATGTTATTTGGGCTGTTCTGGAAACAAAAATTCGTTTTTCAATTTTCAACGAGGAAAAATAACTTTTTAAAATCGAATTGAATCACAATTATTATTTTCTAATCTTTACAAATTAAGATTGACTTGGTTTTGCTTTGTTTTGTAGAATTTAAGTACTAAAAAAGTCGGTTAGTATATACATGGCGCCTTAGAGAAAAAGAATAGTTGTTTTAAAGCCAGCCCTACTAAGACATATATGCCCTCTTTGAATATTTATTTAAACACAAAAATACAATTTATTTTTACATTAAATTGCTAAATAACAGCAACATTAATTGTAAAACCAAAAAAAAAATCCAGGACAGAAAAAAATATGTGCAAGGGGGCAAAAGATTTTTTAGCTAGAGATCAAAATTTTAGAAAAAAAGGACATTTTTATTAAAAGGCATTTAAAAAAAAGATTAAGAATGATAGAAGCTAAGCTTAGTGAAGAAGTAAAGATCCTTTTTTTGTTTTTACTTAATTACACCGGTGATTTTCAACTGCTCTAAAATTTGTCAACTGTCAGCAAAACTTTATTTTGTTTTGCCGAACGATTTCTTAATCTACAGTACTTTTAGAAAGTTTTTCGATGAAGACTTTCAACATTTTTACTAATTTAGTAACTCTTTTTTTTTATAACTTATTTTTGTGAGACAAACTTTTTAATCATGACAACCACAAAATTTAATAATAAAAAATGTGGAGAATGAGAGAAACCTAGGCGTTTTTTTGTAAGTTCCTCCTTGAACACTAAAATTATGCTCTTCGAAGCCGGCCCAAATGTTACATTAATAGAAATACTTGCGTTATTTGATGACAGTTTGGTGCCAAGCGCGCTGATGACGACAGACAACATGATGGCATTAGAAGCCGCGCTGATGTGTGATGTGCCGACGACGCTGACATCAGTGCACTTTCTGAGGGCATCACGTTATCTGACATCATCAGTGCGCCTGCACGCTTGGCACCGAACTGTCATCAAATAACGCTAGTCTCACCTCTTATACTAACATAATTGAAAATAAAATCTTTAATTGAGTATATTGCTTTATTTCAACGCAGTCTACATTTCTTCAATTTTATTGATGTTTTGCGAGACTTTTTTAGGTACGAAAATGTTTCTTTGTAGAAAAAATTAAAAAACATCACGTTAAACCATTTTTGTTAAAAGCTGAATGAAAACCAATCGTAAATTTTGTGCGTTTGTTAGCAGAAAAAGAATTTTTAGTTTTTGTTTGGTGCTGCAGAAAAAATTAAAAATGCAAACACCCAAAAAGATCTTCACTTTTCAATAAACTTAGAATCCATGTATGTAATTGAAGACCAAAAATTTTCTTCAAGGAAACCTGGTGGGATTGGTCCGTTTGCTTTATTCAAAATTATCACTGCTTCTACTATATGTGAGCTATGAATGGCAAAAGCCTATCGTGATTCTTGTATGCCGAATGCGTGGTTGCAGCATTCTCGGCTTATGCTTTGGTTACTATATATAGTCGCATGACCGAATGTACAAATCACCGACTGTGGGACACAGAAACGCCGTCACACAAAATCGGAACACAGAAACGCCATTGCACGAAAGTTCACACGATGAATATTATAAGCGGGGCACGACCGATAAAACAAAGCATAAGTCAAGAATGCTGTAATCACGCATTCGGCATACACGAATCACGACACGACAGGTGCTGCAGAAAAAATTAAAGCAAACACTCAAAAATATCTTCAATTTTTTACTAAGCTTAGAATCTATCTATGTAAGTGCAGACCAAAAATTTTCTTCAAGAAAACCTGGTGGGATTGCTCCGTTTGCTTTACTCAAAACTATTACTGCTTGTACTATAAGTGAGCTATAAATGGCAAAAGCCCTTAATTGATCAAGCAATAATAACTGCAAATGGCTTTTATATTCCTGTGCCTTAACGTTTTAAAAAAAAGTTTTGCAATCGATCCCCTAATTCCTGCTTCATGGTCCCCTATACATCACATACAAAGAATATAGACACATTCGTTTTATCGCTTACCATTAGTTAGGTGGATTTTGTAGGTTTCACCGAAAAAAAATCTTTTTTGATATCAAATTATTGATTAAAATATAATAATGTTCAAAACGGAATATACTCGTAGAATAAACTCAAACTATTTTAAAATAAAAAGTAAAGCCAATTGTTAGTTTCGGAACGGAAAATGGTTAGAACTTGAACTATGTATACTTGTTTACTTCAATTATAATTACGCAATTAAATTAAGTATACCAAGTTTAGGTTTAGGTTATAACAAATTTGTTCCGTTCCAACTTCTGCCAATAGGCTATACAAACTTCCAAGAGGATATACAGCGGCCAGCAGCTCTACTAGTAAACTTCTCCTACGAAGGCCAAACCAAAAAGAAAGAGCTACTTCGTGCTAACTGTAACAATAAGAGAGATCGCCAAAGGGCGGGCAACAGCAGCGCGCACAATCACCAGTGCTATACTTTGATTAGCGCGCAATCACAGACCTGGTTCGCGTCTTGGGCGACGCTACACCAATATATTTTAAAACGTTGTTTTATTCAGGACGTTTCGGAATTATCACTCCTTCCATCATCAACTGCGTTAAACGGCAAACTATTTTAGTTTTTTCTTATTTTTTGTTGTAATTATCTATTTTTTATTTTAGTAATTTCAACTATAAAAATCCTTCCACAAGAAGTTTACAAATTTCACTTGGTCTTCAGAATACAAATGACGATGCAAACGTTAATGTTCAAGTTAAGAGCGCAGCAAGAGTAAGTTTTAAAAAATACTATAAATTTCTACTATTTTTTAATAAATTTTTGTAATTTTTTGTATGGTATCCAAAATTGAAAAGTTTTTCAACGCTAGAAATACAAGTGGTCAATTCTGCCGTTTTTTTAATCTTTTTATAGCGTTGGCTTATAAAATTTGGTTTTACTTACGCCTTGAGTTTTTTTTCGTTTTTTAAAAGTTGCCCAGAAGTTAAAAATAATTTGATTCATCCTATCAAACGAGTGCATTTTAAGAGTATACTTAAAAAGACGAGTGGTCAAATTTGACTGCTTGCAGTTTTATCATAGCGATAGCTCTGCTAGTTAGTATCAAAACAGTTTAGAAGACAGTCTAGATTTGCAAGACCAGTGGTTTTCAACCTGGGGGATGCGACCCTCGCGTGGGTCGTTTTGCTTTTTTCTGGGAGTCGCGTGACGCTTTGATAAATAATTGAAATTAAAATATTTTAACTTTCATGTATGATGTATCATATGAAAGCAAGATGTTGGGTCAAAATTGAAAAGTTTGGAAAAATTGGCTGAAAAGCGGAATATATGATTGGCTTCTTGATAAATCTTTTTTCATTCTTTTACATATTAGATTTGTATCTAAGCCTTGGTTAAAATCATTATCATTGCCACCTTGATAATCTTTATTAGGTTTTTTGCATAGCTGTATGTCTATCTTTGTAGTGTTGTCGGCCTACTGAATTTTGCGAGATCGGGATTAGTCTCACTTCTTGGTTTTAGGTGCACCGCTTTGGTTTCTCCTTTTCGTGTCTTAATCGTTGAAAGATCAATGCTTTACAAAACTTATCTCGACCTCATTTCTTTATTTGAATTTCCAGACTACTATTCTTGCATTTTGCTTTGGCGTTTTACCAATTGTGTTCTTAATAGTTTATTAACTCAATTCATTGTTGCAAATGCGGACAGGCGTTTTTGTAATTGTTTCAAAGCATTACGAAATTAAGATTAATTGTATGCGATTTGAATTTGTTAACAATCGTTCTCTGTAATTTGGTGAATTGCTTTGTGCATATTTTGGTTTTTAAAAAATCGAGAACCAGCGTTAATTTCTTCTATTTATTTTATTTTGTTTTGTTCGTCGTCAACGTCGCCAGCCGGGAACGTCTATATATTTTGCTGCACCTTGTGACACATAAACTGGTCACTGAAAGACACTGGCACAGAGAGCCGGAGAAAGAGACCGCCATAAACGCAGAAAGAATCGGAAGAGGGTGGCGACGGTGGCCGAGACAAATTACAGTGTCGAAGTTGAGCATCGCGTAAACGCGGTGTTGCTTGACACATCCGAATTTTTTTAAACGTTAGCGACCTGACTCAAAGCTTATCAACTCAAATTGAACTTTTGAAAGAACTTCGAGCAATCGTTAAAAAAGTCGCGTTCTTTTCGATTTTTTAGTCAAGCCACGTTTAGCATCGATATTTTGTCTTGTAGATCACACAACTTACATTTGTCGATTAGCACCATTAGCAAGCCAGTCAATCGCCTTCTATCTGCGAAAATAAAGTTGTTGCTTTAGCTTTAGCTTGCTTTGCTTTTAGGATAACCATGAAACGATTGAACCCAACTGCTTTTAAAGATTCAAAGATATCGCTGTCCGGTGGCCATTTTTTAATTGGAATTTTATTTTATAGTCAACAGGGATGGCGAACAAGCGTTCCGCGGGTCACAATGTAAACCACTAATTGAAATTCAATGACCCATCTTATGTTACAAAATTTCTGGCAGTTTTGGAACATTTTCGGAAAATTTCTGGCAGTTTATGACGGATTGGATGTAAAGACTTTTTTTTTGCGTCTTCATTTTGAACTTGGGCTATGAAATTAGAGGTATGGATGCTGAGCAAAAGTGAAGTCTTTTTTTTTAGTCTTCGCCTTGGATTTTGGCCAAAATTAGAGGCCTACTTAATGTAATTTTGATAAAATTTCCAATTTTTGATACGTTCTATAATAAAACGTTCGTCTAGACTTAGACAGCTGCTCGATGAAACCATCAAACAGAGTGACTTAAAGTGCTTTTGCCAAGCAAACAACAAAATAATGAGAGGAGGAATTGAAGTTAAAAAAGCCGCGTTGATTGCGCGCGCCAACAATAAAGGTCCGTTTCCACTACGAGCGTGGAAAAGAGCATTCTTTTTTTGTTTTATTGATTTTTTTTGCGCTGGCTTCAATTTTAACCGCTCGATTCAATCGAAGATCAATAAAAGAAACAAAGAATGCTTTTTTCCACGTTCGTAGTGGAAACGGGCCAAAAGGACTTCTGCTGACACAAAAGCGATTCACGTAGGAATACTTGTTGCTTACCAATTAAACCTCAGAACCTTTTTCTTACCATTGTTCCACAAAGAGAACAAATTTTTAAGAGCTGTTTTAACACCCTTACTATTAATTATAGATAGTGTAATGTTGTTTGTGTGTTGTTAAGGAGTTGTTTTGCCATATTTACCAACTTAATGAAAAATACTTTGCGCATATGAATATTTACATGATCGCCATTTTTATGAAAATTGCGTTTTCGGTGCAAGGCATACTTACGAATCTATAAAAATCTTTGTCGTTTTCAAAACGCTTCTAGCGTGTTATCATATTTAGTAGACACATTCGGTCACATTCCCATGCAAGAAGCAATCTCAAGTATAGATATTGGGTAGGGTAAAATTTATCTGAAAAATTTTTGTTCCCTTTGTGGAACAATGGCGGTTTTCCGGACACAATTTTCTGATTTTCAATCGCAATGTTTTGAAATACATCGGCCTATGTCTTACGCTAGGAAAGTAGCAGTTTTAACCCTTTAACGCCCAGATGGACCGTATGGTCCTCTTTCAAAAAAGAGCTTATTACTAGTGAACGCGTTGCAGAGGGCGCCCATGCTGTTTAGAACGCATCTAGTACATGTTGTGCCGTCGTTTGGTACAACACAGCTGGTCGTACATGCTTCAGTCAGCTGTTGGGAAGCCGTGAGTGTGCATGCGTTCGTACGTTACTTACCTAAATTTAATTAGTGTTAAAGGGTTAATTAGCGCGCGATCACAGTCCTGGTTCGCGTCTTCGCGACGCTACACAAGTTATATCGTAAACAGGTAAATAAGTTATTCTTTTGGTGCGTGGAACGAATTAATCTTTTTTAAATTATTTATAATGAAAAAATATGATTCGGTTTTCGAACAATTCGGTTTTCGAACAGCTTTCTAGACGAATTGTGTTCGCAAACCGAGGTTTGCCTATAGTTGACAAATGCGTTGTAGTAGATAAAAGGTTGAAAAATTACTTCGTTAGACAGTATGTAAAAAATTTGTGACAACTTTTTATGTTTTCTTTTGTTATTTTCTTTATTAAGTCAAAATAAGGTGTTTGATAAAAAAGTTACTGCTTCGTATCTGCGGATACCACTTGATATTTTAAATTATTTCTCCTACTTATGAGCAAGAAGTTGATTGCACAAACCTTTATACGTGGGAATTATAGAAGAAAAATTTTGTTTTTACGAAAAATAAAGAATCGAAAAATGAAGATACCAAAAGTTGAGGCATTGATAAATGACGAGCCTTTATATTTATATACATATCAGAAATATATAAATCTCTTTCTAATTCAACTTTGACAATTTGCAAAGTAAAAATAGTTAGGGTTTATACTAGGGTTGCTATACCGTCCGGAAAATTCCGGACATATACGGAATTAAATGTTATATTTTGTGTCCGCAAGGAATTTAAAAAAAAACCCAAATGTCCGAAATTTTAGTATTAACTAAAAGCAAACTGCAATTCTTTTTAGAGAACACCATGACTTTGAGACAAAAATAGCACATACCAAGACCGATCCAAAGTGAAGACTTTTTTTTGAGATCACCATGAATTTGGGACGAAAATAGGAAAATTAGAGATCGATTCACAGTGAAGACTTTTATTATTATTATTATTTTTTTGGTTTTTGTCCTAGTTTTGCAAACAAAATTATTTTCTACCCCCCTTCAAAATTTTTTATGTTGGTGCGCCTATGTCTGTACGGAGTTCCGCCTATTCAGATACGGCAACCCTAGTTTATACTAAAGTTAAATGCACCAAACCTTTTCTTTCGACCAAACACACCCAAAAAAATTACCTAAAACAGTCAATAGTTACAACTTATCAAAAGTAGGTATAGATGTTATGGACCAAATAGTGAGTTATCGTAACTGCAAAAGTGCTGCAAGAAGGTAGCTAATAGTTATATTTTTTTTAACATTATATACTGTGCATTCATAAATGCATTTTATACAATTTACTTTGAAGTAACTAGCCAGAGGTGGAGAAGAGGAAAATTTTTACTTTAGCTGAAAAAATATGTGGTGATCCTCCTACAGAAAGTAATTTGCTTATATTCCATGGTGGTGCTACAAAATTTTAACGAGTTTTTGAAAAAAGGAAAAAATGAGTTCTGAGACTACTTCCTTAAATGCTTGAAATCTTGCTGTGGTAAACATACTTCGTTGATATTAACTGTTGCAGCTTGCTCTTATTGTGCAGTCGAAAGCTCATAAGAAACTAGATGTGATGTCATATGCTCCTATTATGCAGTTTCGATAAACTGTTTGGCCACGTTATAGGTTTGTATTATCTGAACCACCATAAAATTGAAATCCAATTGCTTAAATTATATAGCAAAAGAACCCCTCTCCACAAATACAAATTATTTGTATTACATATACAGATAAATTATAAATAGACGAGTTAAACTAGTTTTACTACTTCAGGTTTATTCTCATGAACGCTACGACTATCCAAACAACGACATCGCTATAATTGAACTGACTTCTAGTGTTACTATCAGCGACTACGTATACCCGGTTTGTTTGGGTGATGGAGAGGAACCACCATTGGGAGAAAAATGTTATGCAACTGGATATGGACGATTATGTAAATATTAAGCTTTTATTGCAGTTTTTACTTATGAATAATAAAATTCAAATGATTCAAGCTTCGTATGACCAATTTATTCTCTGATTTGCATCACAAAGGCTGAAAGTTCAACTTAGCGATAGTTAAGAATTTATTCCTATCTTTTAGGGAGATATTAAGATATTGCTTTCCAACAGAACTTAGTTACTTTTTTTTTGGTAGACCATAATTCAGAGCTTGTTTACAATTAAAAATATAATTTGCTTGTTTACAACCTAGAGTTTTTGTAGAAACTTAAATGTTTGTGCTTTGTATTGAGTTATACTTTAACAATTTTCTTCTGTGACCTAACAATCCATTTTAATAAGTTGTGAAAAAGTTTGATGGTCTTAATCTGATACAATATGCAGTTCATCAATTCGTAAATTAGTGTTCAGACAGAGTCGCAGTTTTAAAAAATTTATTTCTAAAACTATGTTTTTGAAGCGAAAAAAAGGTTTAGTTGTTGCTTGGACAAAGTTAGACGTATAAATTGCTGTTGTCAGTGAAGGAAGCTGGGCTTGTCCTAACTTTTGGTTAGAAATTTTAAGTGTGGCAATTATTTCCTGCCTTGTAACATTAATTGTCGAGTAACTATTGACGTTGATATTTAATGCGAATAATTTCATCTCGGTAAATTAAAGCGGTTAATTTCGAAACGCATGACATTGCTGAACAGAATTGCCATGGGGGCATTTTTAAGCCCAAGTTTGAGAAATTAGTTTTTTTAAGATCTTTGGCTATTAAATGTAACGTTTGACCTTTAAGTCTTGTTTTGGCCTTTTTTTTAATCAAAATCTTATTCTTATAAATTAGTATTTTTTTAGTGTATTTGAAGCTTGTTAACAAAAGTTTTAGAGTTTTTATTATAAATTCTTCAATTGTTTTTATTTTAAATTTCGGACTTAAATAGTGTTTTGGATATTGATGAAAGTGATGACTTTTTTTTAGTCTGCACTTTAAATTTGGGACATTAATAAAGAAAAAACAATTTGAATTTATTTTATTACTTTTGACTTTTTTTAACAGTTTGGCTTTTTTAAAAATTTGATTTGGTAACTTTGCTGCTCCAAGCCTACTATTATCTTCTTTAACATACTCATGCACACCAATACCATATAGTGTTTTACTTTTTAAGTTTTCAAGTTATTACACTAGTTTGTTAGTACGTAGGTTACTCAACAGGATACTAGGATAAAATAAAGAAAAAAAGTGATAGTTTTGTCAAACGCCGCGTTGACTTAGTAAGCTTGTAAACTGCTGGCTCCTTATTAAGCTAAAAGTCACTTGAGTGCTTTGCATATCCATTTTACTGTGCATTATCATTGTTTATATGGCATTATTGATAGAATTAAAATGTAATATGTTGCAGAATTGCTATGTTTGAGTTAGGAACTTTGTACTTCTTTTTAAAAATAATGGGAAGCAACGTCAATTTTTAGCTTTTTTTACAAATTTTGTTTGGAACCTCTTTATAGTACTCAGTTTATAACTTACGATCGATTAAATTTCTTGTTCTTTTTTTTTTTGAGCAAATAAGATACTCTTTGACAAAATCATGAAAATAACTATTTAAAACCGATTTATACGAGTAAAAGTGAAGTTTTTGGTGTTCATGCTTTTCATTTACTTTCAAAAGTTCTTTACATATCTTATTCTTCTTGTTCTGTAGTTGTTTTAGCTTGTGTGCTGCTTTCCGTTTTAAGCAGAGTCGCTTTTTTTGTAGGTAAATAGCATGACTCCATGGGAAAATTTGTCATAAAATACCTTTCTTAATAGTAAAACAGAAAAAACTGGGTAGATTGAGCATCGAACTTGTGTCAATCTGCTCCAAGGTCAGAATATTATTTATAAAATTCAACTATCTTGCTGACTTTCCTTATCTTACAACCATACTACAAAGTGTGTGTGTGACGGATTAATGAGGAACAAATTTTTGGGGTACCAATACGAATAAATTATTTAACCATATTCTCCTCAAAGGCCGGGCTTCTAATTTAAAATAGTGAATAAGATAACACTGTTTTTAGATGGCCTTAAACAAAGGTTAATGGATAAAACAGACGTTTTATTTCCAAATTTGTGTATTTTTCTTGCTGCGCAAGCAGAGCATGGAATTTCAATTTTAACCTTTTATAGGCAAACCATATTTCCAAAAAGCTATCCTCAAGCTCTTGAGTTAGAACAGTGACTTTCCGCGCCCAAACTCAGCTTGCTTTCTAGATAGTAGTGGGTAGGCTCGACGCGGGCATAGATAAGTCTTTAAAATTTTGGACGATGACTGAATGACTGGACACAAAATAAAGAGATAAGTTTATAGCTCTTTGGGTTTCCTAATGGCGTATTCGGCTTTGAGATGGCAACCACTAATGCTCTCTTCCAAATTTTTGGAAGCTCAAATTGGTGCATGAAGAAAAACAGGAATTGGTTAGCCAGGACTTCAAAGTAGAGCTGGCATGGAATATTAGCTCAGGGCATAGAAAATCAGGGCCTGAAGCTTTTCCAGACTTTAACAGCTGAAGGGCATTGGCAGATACTTTGGCAGAAATATATGCAGAAATACATTAGTCAAGCAGTGTTGAAATCCTTCAGAATTGGAATACCTCTTTAGCGACAAGTCTGGCTGACTCGCACTTCGTTGTTTTGTATATTCAATTTTTAACCAACTTCGAGGCAATTAAGTTAGCAGCAATAAGGCAGAGGCAGCGTTTGTGTCTGGTTCTGCTGGTCTTGTTGTTAATTATGTTCGATCCCAGCAAACTGGAGTGCTTGAAGTCGATGTTATGAAAAGCTTCGGAGTAGCAATCTATTTTTTTTCATCAGGATGGAACAGCAAGTCGGAACCACCTGAACTAGTTCCCTCGACCTGCGGAGCCCGTAGAAGAACCTGGTAGAAGTGTTTGCACTCCGCATCTCAACACGGTCTATAGTTATTTCTGTGACTGCGTGGAATAGACAATTTTGGTGCTGCAAAGACGGTATTACGAAAGTCCTGGAATGCCATATCAATAGAGCTATAGTTAGGAGATGATAATTCCAGAGATATCTGGTTTGTGATGAAGCCGTATATTTCCCAGTTGGCCTTTCAAAAGTTCCAACGCTTATATGGCTCACTTGGGACTGAGCAATTTTTTGAGGCTGCAATTAGCGCTGGTTGATGTTAAAACCTAAAAGCCGTCTTTAAAGTACGTCTGTTCAGTTCGGAGCTGTTTAAATCCTCATCATAAAAGCCAGATCGGGATTGGTTTCAGTGTTCCAGCGACCAGAGGAAAAGCTGTGGATATCTTTAGAGTTCTGCAAGAGGGGAAGATTTCCCTTGGATGCCCATTCAACCAGGCATTCTTCATCTTGTTTGGTGTAACTATAGTTCCAGTCCGTTTGCAGGCAGTAAAATCACCAGCATAAAAACAGGTATATGGCGACACTTGAATGGCTGTTAGTGTGAATTGCGAGGTTGGTGGTTTGTAGACAATGGGAAACTTGCAGACATCAATAGCCACACACAACCACTCAATTTCTGACTCGCTGAGACTTGATCCACAAGGGTGCAACTAATTTTCTCCTATGCAAACGAACCAAGGTCTGGCTTCCTGCTTCCGACCCAACCATCCAGTGTAAAATGTGGTATAGCTAGCTGCTCTACATTCGTGCAATGGGTCTCTTATAAGAGGATGACAAGAGCCTTAAGTCTGGTGGCCAATTGGCTGATAATGCAGATTTTATTTGCGTTTAGGTGTTCAACATTTAAACGAAGTATTATTGGCAAAAATGGCTTACATCTAGCATTTGCGGACTTATCGAGTCTCTTTTGCTTCCGAAGCTGCGGGTTATCTTTTTACCACTTTGGAAGCACCCTGAATACATCATTATTAGCCTCGTTATCTGCCAGTTACCGGGACTCGCCACGTGGAGGCTGATGATATCAGTCCCAGTCAATAATATAATTAATTTTTTTGTACAAGATGTAAATGTTAATTTAAAAAATTACATCAGTAATTGTACAGCAAGTAATTCAAATTGGTCAATAATATAATCAATACAATTCAACCATTTAGGCATTGTTGCAAGCTTCCCAGGACTGACTCCTTTATTGTTTGTAATCGCTGTACGCGTTGATGCTATTCTAAAGTCGAATTTTAATAAAATTTACATCTTTTAGAACAGCAAACCATAGTAATTACATTTCACGCTTGCTAAAAATCCTGGAAAAAAATAAAGAAAACGTAAAATTTTAGTGTAAAATTTTAGTGATCTTGCAAAACTTTAATTTTATATACTGTTTTACATAAATTTTTAAAAACTTTTTTGCTCTAAAAAAATTAAATAAATGATTTTTACTCTGATTAAATTTTGAAGCGACATCTTTAAAAGTTCTGAAGTTATAAATCATGAAATTTTGGTGGGCTTTTGAAGCCCGCGTTGAGCAGTCAATAGCTGAAAAAAAATTGAGGAGAATAGGGTTAAGTAAAAATTTCTATTTTGTTAAGAATTTAATATTTAGGAATTAAAAAAGTATTTATATCTAAAAATTATTCTCACCCTGTCATAATGTTTTTATAATAATATTTAAATGTTATACTAGAAGAAGAAAGTTTTAAATATTGTTGTATTTGTTTTTCATTAAATGACAACGTAAAATTATAAACAATATGGTGGTTTAAATAAGTAAAATCATTCATGATTCCCTTTTCTTAAAATTTTGTTCACAAAAAAAATCTCTAAAGTTAAGCTAAATAATTGCTGCAAATAACCATTTTTAGAAAGATTGAAAGCTACTACTTCAGATTCAGGTTTCATTAATTTTGTTTTCCAGCAAGTGGAGGTCAAATTGCTTCAAGTCTTCAGGAAGTTGATCTTCCGATTGTTAATAGCAGTGTCTGTGCTTCCGCCTATTCTAGCACGAACACCCGCATTAATCCTGATGTTCATATATGCGCAGGCTACACTGAGGGAGGCAAAGATACATGTCAAGGTCAGTTATACTTTAAATAGTTTTAAAATTATATTATATTTATCTATTAAATAAGTAATATTAACAAAACCTTAGTTTAAATAAAATTCAGGTCATTTTAAACTGGCTTTTTACTGTACACTAAATTATTTAAAGATCCAAAAATTGTACATACGAGTACATAAAATTATGAAATATCGAAATAGTTTGTTTTGATCTGTGGCTTTTATAATAAATACGTATTGAATAAAACTTGAAACAGCATGGTTATTATTTTTCAAGCACGGTCAGAAAAACCTTCATCAAGAAAAATTAAAACAGTTTCTGTTGCACAGAAAAAATACAAAACAAAACTAAGCCTTTTTACTGACAAAGTTTTTTTCAGTAAGTTTTATGTTTAATTTAACATCTCTTTAAAAATCAGCAATCCATTATGTTCTGTGCTTTGAAGATAGCCATCAGGTTGTTTTTTTAGCTCTCACAACACACTTCAGTACTTTTTTGGCATCATGCAAACATTATTGTTATGTTTAATATTTAGCTTTTATTTGGACTTGGTATAGACAAAGAAACTCCTGCCTTACAATGCTTCCCAAACTTTTAAAAAGTCAAAGCTTCTCCAAGACTGTGCTCTGACGAAATGCTGCCACCACGATAGTTCAAATGTTTTAAAATCAATCAAACAATTGTTTGAATGCGACTTTGCTTTTTTATTTCTTTCGTCAGAATGCATTTTACAAAAGAGAAACTTAAACCACATCTGAAATAAAATAAATCGAAACCAGCTCATTTTATTAAACTTAATGTAATGAGCTAGAAAATGTTAATTACTGGTTTGCAGGCAATCCAGGTCCTTTGTTGACCTGTCAACATAAACGTATAGATCAATCTTGATTAGTACCGGGTTTAAGTGTAACACTGCCACATTCGTTTAGGCCTGGAATGTCAACCTTTTTTCGTAATGGGCCAAGTATAAATTTAGTACATTCAGCAGGCCGCAAAATTACATGCATATGAAATTTCCTCTTTTTTGTGTTAAATGCCATGACCAAATGACAAGTATTAAAATATAAATTTCAAATTAATTAAGAGTCGATTGATGGTACAAAACTTTAAGATTGCTTTAAAAAGCGTGTTCATTACTTAAATACTTTTCATTTTACACTTATTGGGAAGAATCGTCTGAATGAACAAAAAGCAATCTGATCGTGCTTATACAGAAATGAAGAAGAAGAATGATTGGTGAAAAAAGGCGACCACTTAGGAATAGAGAAGAAAAGTAAACGAGAGTGCGTCTGATTGGTCAAAGAAGATAACCAATCGGAAGGCCAAAAAAAGAGCGTTAACAAATGAATTTTAGACTGTAAAGAAATTTGTTGTGTCGACTAGATTAGGTTGAAAAGATTTGATAAAAGTAACTTCAAAAATGAAAAGGTGGAAAGAAGTTCCTCACCAGCAAGAATAGAGAATTTGTATCACTGTATTGGCTGGAACAGGAAGAGTTTTCTAAAGATGCTGTTCAATAGCAGAGTCATAGACAGATAGTTTGAGAGGTACTGTTTTGTCTTGCAGGCTTGAGAAAAATTAGAGCGGTCTTGGGAAGAATAATGGTTTCTGATCAACCTGGAAACAAGTTGCTCAATGTGTTCTTGCAATCTTTGAAATGTACGTCCTACCTACCGACTATCGCGGTGGCACACAAATTGATAAATAACATTATTTTAGTAATGGGCAAGTAATACATTCTTCTTGGTTGTGGAAAGAAAAGGCTTGGTTGTAAAACAACACGTGTTTCAACAGCAAAGTAGCAACGCTGAATGGCTGTAGTTATTTGCTTTTCAAATTTGGTTGAAACATTTTCCAGTTATAGAAGATAGGAGATAAGCAAAGCATTTCTCGGGTCCATGTTGAGATGACCGGTTGAATTGTCGGATCTTCTTAATAAATGTGGATGTAATAATGTAGTTTAGGTAGCCATTAGCAACCAAACAGATCGAATTTTGATGAGTTCGGCCTAAAGCCTGCTGCTAGAGCAGATGAACGTAGCCACAACATTAATTTTTTGCTTTATAGGGCTAATAGAATCCCAGTGTACGTATTGGCCGGTGAAGGTGGGTTTCTATACACAGATGTCATAAATCCAGTTTTGTGCTTTTCAACTAGGACGTTAAGAAACAGAAGAGAAGAGTTAAGTTAGATTTTTTTTTCGAACGTGAAACTAACGAAGAATTAAGAGAGTTGAGTGAAGAAAAAAAGTTTTTCACAATTGTCTTCGTTTCCAAAACCCGCAAAAGTGTCATCAACGTAGCGGTAGTAAATGAAAAGTTTCTTTACGTTGAGAAAAATTTTTATTTCCTGGTAATCAATAAAGGTATTAGCGGGGCTGGACCCAACGGGGACCCCATAGCAACACCATCAGTCTGCCGGTACAAGGTGTCGTTGAAACTGAATTTAACCGACGAGGTGGCTGTTTGCAACAGCTCAATAAAATTTTTTTTGGTAAGCCGAGGTGGTATTAGATAGTCATCATAAAGAGCATTGGCACGGATTTCGATAATTTTCTGCAGGGGTACGTTGGTAAAGAGGCTAAAAATATCGGAAGAACAGAGAAACGGAGATAAAGTTGGAAATTAAAAATTTCTGAGAGTTTCAACAAAGGTGAAAGAGTCGGGTATACAGCTCGTAGAAAACAGTTGGAGCTCAGGATCAAGAACAAAAGTGAACCATTTTGCAAGTTGATGTTGGGCCGAGCCAGTTATAGACAAGATGGGACGTAGAGGCACATCTTTCTTGTTGGTTTTGGGCAAACGATACACACGTAAGCGCGGAAAGCCGGTCGGTTGTCTTTGTAGACTCTAACTGGGATGAGGTTCTTCTTCGGTTCAATAGTCGACATTGACCGCATACAGCACAAGTCTGCTGGTTTTCGATCACGAAATACGATGCTGTGTCGGTATCATCACTGCCAGGATCTAATCCGGACGGTACAGCAGTCCGGGTTGTGAAAAAATACACTTTCGGTGTCAGTCCCTTTCTATGCTAAACCGAAGTCCATACCTATTCGTATGACCGCAAGAACTACGCTGCTGCGAATATAAGACAGAGCGAATAATTTTAATTACAGCAAACACAGTAAATGAGGACAAAAATGTGCCTTGGCGGGCAAAGGCTTCAAATTTGGCCTGCAAAAGTTTAACGTCTCATTTCTACAACAAACATTGGCAGGATTATTCTTTCTTTACTTTATTAATTTGCTGCTTCATGTAGGCTTGAGCAAAAAAAGAAGTAAAAAAATTAATAAAAGAAACAAATACTGCTCTCGCCTACGTTTGTAGTAGAAACGAGCCGTAAGAGGCCATTAGTGTTTCAAAATAGGTCGAAAATAATATTAAATCTGTGTTATTTTGCTTTTCGTATGTAAATTTTGCGTTTCTTTATAAAAAAGACAATAAAACCTTGAAAAAAATTTTATCAATTTTCTTATTTTCTTTATTAGAAAATTACTTCGGTAATACGAAAAAATCGTTTTGGAAAAAAACGTACAAAAATATCTTTGGGAAATTTGTACCCGTTTGTGCTAAAAACCCATTAGAAAATTAATGAGCTATATTTTGATTGGTTTTGTTTTTGATACTGTTACAGTAACAATCAAATCTGTGATTAAATTACCTTCCATGTATTCCCGATTTATTTTACTTAACA
The DNA here is from genome assembly GCA_963680785.1 of Diplosoma virens. Classification (NCBI taxonomy): domain Eukaryota; kingdom Metazoa; phylum Chordata; class Ascidiacea; order Aplousobranchia; family Didemnidae; genus Diplosoma; species Diplosoma virens. The sequence continues at coordinate 2,693,853 of OY796881.1, read as the reverse complement.
AATTAAAACCCTAGTGGCCTTGATTATTGATATAATCTCATACTGTAACTTTATAACTTTAACCTAAAATGTATATAAATTTTTGAAGTTTGTTTAAAAAAAGTTTTTTATTTAAAAATATGTTACCTCCTTTATTTGTTCAGTCTTCTTCTTCTTCTTCTCGTTTCGGGTTTCCCTTCAATCAGGGGTAGCCACAGCGTATTATCTTTCTCCAAACCGTCCTATTTTCAAAGTCCGTCTCCTTCGCACCAACTTTTCCCATATCTTCCTTCACTACATCTAAAAATCTTTTCTTTGGTCTCCCTCTTTTTAGAATTAGAAAAAAACAAATTTAAAATGAGGCCATGATGGTAAAGAAACAACTTCAACTAAGTTTTAAACTTTTTCCGACCAGCTTTGCCTGTGGAGTTAAAAAGTTAAAATTAAAAAAAATATTTTTTCAAATTTAAAACTTATATTTTTTCAAGCACAAAAGATATCATTTTCCAGTTATAACAGAGCCATAGACAATGTGTAGTATCCAAAAAGCTAGCACATTTTTTTATTATAACTTCCATTTAATTTATTTTTTTGCTTCAACTCGTTATTCGGATTAGACTTAAGTTCAAATTTCTGTTTAGGTGATTCTGGAGGTCCTCTGGTCTGTCAACGATGCAACAGCTGCAGCTGGTATGTCGCCGGTATCACTTCGTTTGGAAAAGGGTGCGCCAGACCCGGTTTTTATGGAGTCTACACTAGAGTTGATCGGTTCAGTTCGTGGATCAACAATATTATTGGAAGAACAGTCACCCCAATGGCCTGTACCAAGCCTGGTAAAAAAATATTTGTTCATTATAATTTTTACACAACCGGGTAAAATTTATTTTACAAATTAAAAAACTTTAAAATAGCTATACAATCTAAGATTTTATTTTAAAACGTTTGCTCAAACAGCTAACCTTGAAAATGGTGGTTTTAAAAATTTTGATGATTTTCGTTTCGCTGTATTGAGGCGTAACCCGACAGTTGGTCGAACGGCAGTTGATCAAAACGACACTTGATTAAAACGACATTTGACCTAAACGATACTTGATCGAATAATGATGAAATTCACAAATAATGAAATTCACAACTTTGAATTAGTCCCGGTTTTATCAATTTTTTGTTCCAAAAGCATAGTGACCTCTAAAAAAGGTCTTTACTTTGATCTTTCCTGGTTTTCTCAAGTTTTCGTCCCAAAAACATAGTAATCTCTAGAAAAAGGTATTGCCCTTGAATCTGTCTCTGATTTTTTCAAGGGGTCTCCAAAGGTGAACATGGCACAATTCCCCCTCTCTTTAAATACGCTGCTGACTACAATATAAAAAGAATGAAAAAAAATGGCAGCAATAGGTATCTAACGAAACCTAACCATGACAAGAGATACACTTGTTTCCCCCTAAAAATGCCTTGCCCAAGTACGTTGTTGAGAAACCCTGACCTTCACATTGGCAAAAATTATAAAAATAAAAAGAAACTATCTTCTTACTGATTGTCTCTGCTTTTCATAAATCTAATTTATAGTATCAAATAGATTGTTTAATTGCAAAAACATACAAAAATACAATTTTTTTTATCAACTGTCATTTCGATCAAGTGTCGTTTCAATCAAATGTGGTTTTGATCAAGTGTCGTTTCAATCAAATGCAATTTCGATCAATAGTTGTTTCGATCAAATGTCATTTGATCAAGTGTTGTTCGATTAACTGTTGTTCGATCAAATGTCGTAGTACCGTATTGCGGTAATTACGCAAAAATAAAATTTAAAAACTGGTTTTATTTGCTAAATATTTAGTTTTATAACGATTGTCGTCATCTTCGTTATTTAAATGGGCATCCACTCCAGGTCAGACACAAACAGGTCTGAGACTGAGGTTTATTCTTTTACCTCCCCAACCTGCTGTTCTGTTCGGATCAGATGCTGGGTGTAATGGTGTTAAGGCAGCATCGAGTTTTGTCATCCAAAACTATCAGTCTTCGTGCTTCATATGGTGTCCGATGTATGGGGCACGTTATTAGGACGTGGTCTGCGGTTTGTTTAATGGCGCCGCATACGCAATTCGGAGAAGGAGCGAGACATTTATTAAACATGGATGAATGGAATCGCTCAACACCAATTGGCAGGCGATTGAGCTTGACCAAAGCTGTTCTGGCAAGCTCATCCCAACAGGTCTGGCACTGGCCTGGGGGTGCTACAAAGTTGATTAAACCACGTCAAATGTCAAACGTGAAATCAAATATCAACTGTCGTTCGATCAACTGTTGTTTGATCAACTGTCGTTTGATCAACTGTCGTTTGATCAACTGTCTGGTCACGGGTCCTGGGTATAAAAATACAAAGCCTGGATGTATTCTTGCAGTACGCCACGTTCCATCTACAATTTGTCCACTGAGAAGAGCGGGTGCCAAGTTCGGCAACGTTGTTTAAAAAATCTAGATCTCAGTCTTTCTCAGCGAGCATCTGAGGACTCCCTTAAAAAATTACACAAGTTACAATCAAAGTTCAAAGCTCCCCGATACACCAGTAGAGTGTTGCTCCTATTCGGCAAAAATCATCTGGGTTCATGCTTGAAAATATGGGTAACTGGTCCGTTGGAGTGGGACGCAGGCGTCCAGTTACTATGCACAAGGCGTCATTCAGAACGCTGTCTATGATGCGAGAGTGAGCGTTGCAAAACCAGACTGGTGTGCAGTACTCAGCTGTTGAGTAGACCAGAGATGGCATGCCATTAGATGGAGACGGAATGTGAGCGACCTGTACAGTTTTATCTCAAGATAAAAAAGGGTTGGACAAAACGGTTGACATCTATTGATTTTGTAGACTTTTAGCTTATGTTTGGCCTCTCGGTTATTTAAATAAAAGGCTGCCATCACCGTCTTAGTGTGACTGAGCTTCAATCTTCAAGTCTGGAGATACGCTGAAACTGTAGATACTTCTCGGCTTAAAGTCCCCTCCAAGTTCTTCCAGTTTCGATAAGAGTGCAACAGTTTTAGATTTTGTGCTTAAGCAAGCTTTCTAAAATGTTGTAGAGCAGGTATTACGTGTATATGTTGAAAAATAAGCAAGCCAAGACCGATACCTGAGGAACACTGTTTTTCAAACAATGTAGCCTGCTTTGCTTGATGTCACCGGTAGTAAGGATGAAACTTTGGTTTTGGACAAGCTCCATAGTCATTCTAACCATGTGCTCATCCAGCAGAAGCCTCAGCAGTTTCCAGGTGCGAGAGAGTGCTATATGCCACTGTCAGATTGACAAATACGGTAGTGGCTTTTTTCTTAGCCTCCAAAGAATCTTCAATGTTTTGGGTCAGCAAAACGATTTGATCAACGGTTGACTTCCCGCGTCGAAACCCAGCCTGTTTTTTGGGAAGCAGCGAATCAATAAATAATTTGACGCGGGCGTAGATAAGCTTCTTGAAGATTTTGTGCGAGACACCGAGCAGAGATATCGGTCAATAACTCTTTGAATCCGCCACAGACTTCCTCAGCTTTGGAATTGCAGTTACAAACGCTCTTCGGAAGATCTTTAAAATTTTGAGTTGGTGCAAGCAGGAAGAAAAAAATTTAAGTAATCAGGACTTCAAAGCAGCTCCGGCGTGGATTACAAGGTCTGTGCAGATGGAATCAGGGCCGGTCGCTTTACCTAGTTTTAAGTGTTGTAGGGCAGCAGTAAACTCCCTCTGTGAGAAAGTGTCAGAAATATTAACTGGGTTTGGTGTCTTGGCCCTCCAAAGTTTAGACACTTCTTGAGAAATAAGTCGAGATGACTTGTGGTTAGCAGCCTCGTATCTTCTTCTGATTGGCTGCGATGCAATAGCTTCAGCAAAAATGGGACAGTGACGAGGCGAGTGTTATGACCTATTAGTAAGTTTTTTTAAAATACTACATGCCTTTTTCCTAAAGTGTGAAAAGTCAATGGTTCGAAGCAGATCCCTTTGCGTCCTGTCAAGTTTGGCAAGTAAAGCTGCAGCAACCAAAGTTGAAACGTCTTCCTGAAGAGACTCTAGAAACGTTGTATAGAGGGATTCACACGCCGCATTTCAACACGGAATACAATTGTTTTGATAACTGTGGATATAGTATTTTGGATTGCTTTTTTGATGATGTTACGAAAGTCCTGGTAAGCTGCAGCCACATCAAGTGAATCACGCGACAACAAAGTCTTATCGAATTTGTTCGATAAAGCATGTAGTGAATCCATTTGGCCTTGCGGAAGTTCCATCGCTTAACAAGCATGCTTGGTACTGACAAAGCAAACCTCGGTGATGTTATAAGCGAAGGTCGATGTTGTGACGTGGGAAACTTTTTAAAAAGACGTTTATCTGTTAAACTACTGTAAGGCCTGGCGCTTGTAAAAGCGAGATCTGGATTGTTATTGCCAGTGTTCCAGTAGCCGGAGTAAAAACTAGCAGCATCCTTGGTATTGTACAGTAGGGTAAGACTTTTAATACTTGCCTAGACAGCCAAGCAGTCAACGCCCGGGCTATTGTCATCGTAACCCCAATTATGCCGACATACTAGGGATCGCAGTCGCGTTGGTGGAGGTTTGTAGAAATTATCTATTTGATAACCATCAACGTCCACACACAGCCACTCAATCTCCGATATTGGTAAAGATTGGACCAAAAGCGTATGCCTTAGCCGCTCGTGGACAAATGTTTCAAGGCCATACTTCCTGATTAAGGAAGACCCAGCTTGTTGAAAGATTAGAAGTATTAACTTCTCTGCATTAGTGCAGTAGGTGTCCTGTTGTAGGGTGACGAGTGCTTCAAACTATAGAGCAAGATAATGAAAAACGTTTATTTCGCTCACAGTGAGGCCTTCAATGTTTAGCTAAAAAAGTTTGGTCTTCAAAACTTGTTGGCAATGTGCTCTGAAAAACATCGTTTTTAGACATTTCTCCGTCCAGAAAAGAACGTTTGCCGATTAGCAGATTCTCGCTAAACTTTGGCATGCGTAGATACCCTTTCGTTTTGGTAGTTTTGGTTTTGGTCTGTCATGTTTAGCAACAATAACAAACTTACTTACGGACCGGGCTGCGAGAAAGCACTTGTCTTCTGGGCCAGAAAGCACAATGGCTTCTGCTAAGATTGCTATAATATCTAAAAAAAGAAATTTAGATTAAAGCTACGTTTTTTCAATGTAATAACGATTAATGGGTAAAATGTAGTGCAGATTTTGAAAAAGTTGTTTAAGAATTTTAAATTAAAAAAATATTTAAACATAGGCTAATAGTAAAATAATCCAAAGCTGTCGATAACTAAAATCAGGTCCATTGTAGGATTCATGGACTGGAAAAATTATTCAAAAAAATTGTTTTAAAAAAACATTCTTAAAAAAACTTAGCTAAATATCGTTTAACTCTATAAGCATCGTTTATTAAGACTTCTTCAAATGCTATAAATAAAAAAGAAACAGATTATGATAAAGCGCCAAAAATATTTTTGTTAATAAATTATACTAAAAATAATTTCACTTATCAAATGTTTAATGAGCTGATAAAATTGTGTAGTAACTTCAAACCTACTAGGTGTACGACATTGCATGAAATTATAAATCACAATAGTAACAAAACTCAACAATGGTCAATAATGTAAAAAAGAATTTAGGTAGCTTCTATTAATTGATTAATTTAATAAATTTTTTTTATGTGACATGATTTAAGTTGTTGCATAAAAGCAAAGTAAGCTCATAGTTTATTTTATTACACAAACACTTTCTGTCGGCAAAATTTTTGTTTATGGGATTTAATAAAAATTGATTATAAGATAGCAAATTAAAGTGAGTCCTTGCCGTTAAAAGAATAGTAGTATATTGGTTGTCCTTACTGTAAGCCACACAAATTTTTAGATGTATAACAACTGATTTTCAATCACTGAGCCACAAAAAGGCATAAAACTTTTGACTTTCTTGCTGTTTTCATTTTTTACAGGTTTTGTTCTAAATAGGTACATGTTGATTGACCTCGTCACATAAACGTTTAAATTGTTCGCATTGTGTGAAGGTGCAGAACAGTTAAGGCATAGTACGCTACCTCGCATTCTTAAGAAATACTCTTCACCTCACATGTCGGCAGCGTGGTCGAGTGGTTAAAGCACCGGACTGATGATCAACATGGTTTCGGTTCAAAACCCACTCGCGCCATTCTGTTGTGTTCTTGGGAAAGACACTTTACGGCACTTTCCCCTGCTTGGTGGTCTTGACAAGCAGTTCTAAATTACAGTAATATCTCTACTAAATTTACTAGCGGACAGCAATATCTTGGCATCTCCGGAAGCAGGTCGGGGTAATTGCTTACCCTATATATAGCGCCTCCGTTGCTTTCCTGCGAGTCAAGAGGATAAATATAGAGATAAAAATAAAAAATAAAAAAAAACATTTTTTATACTTTCATATCATAACAGGTAGCATGATTTGAAGTTATGTTAATAATGTTGGTTCAAAAATTTTCTCTCACTTTAATAATTTTTTTTTTGTAACTGGCTTTTATTATCAGTGTAAAATCGACCATTCTTTGTTTATGTTATTGATTTTTTTAATTCTTTCCGCGCTTAAGCACTAAGCGAATTAAAAAAAAACAATAAAAGAAACAAATAATATTCCATTCCACGCTTTAATTGGGAATAAATTCTAATTTCATTGTTTAATTTCTCATTAAAGAAAATTTTTTGTCGCGTATGTGGTAACATTTCACAAAAATAGAGAAATCAATTTTTTGGAAGAAAAGCAACTAATACTACGTTTCCTTATTTGGTATAAAGTGTTTGGAAATTTTGTGCTTTCTAATTTTTACAATCTAGTTTGTGGTTTTTCTTATCAACCTTGACGTATACTTTCAGAAAAAACGCCAAGTGCTACTACTACAGAAGCAACGACACCAACTACTACAGAAGCCACAACACCAAGAGCTACTAATGGTGAAGCAACTAATACTAATGAAGCCACTACTGAAGTTGACAAAACCACTGCAGGTGATTTACAGAAATATAAACATCAAAGTGCTTGTTATCTATCAAATGGATGGTTAAACAGTTGTTGACTAAGATTACTTTAAATTCTTAATTATATCTGCTCATTCAATATCTGCTCATTCAAGATTTTATACATGCATATGCAGAAACTATGCAACGTATCACTACTAGAGGAATCACAGCGTTGATGTAACTACTGTCAGTAGTTTGCACTGAAGTTGCTGTAAATAGCATTTACGACATAAAAAAAACAACTCGAAAATACAGGATATCAAATGTTTTCAATTATTGTTGTTTATTTTTAATTATATCGTGTTTTCATCGATATCTTGTTTACCATTGACTGCAACTCAATATTCAAAGCTAATTTACACGTTTGTTTTTTCTTCAACAATTGAACAATTTTGATTTTGACACTGAAAGCAAAAACACTGAAGCAACAACGCAAACCACTGAAACACAAACAAAAATTAACTATAGCAAATAGATTTTGATAGAACAATTTTTTGGTTGGAGTAAACTACAGTCGAAGTGAAGAATGTCTGTAATGGTTGATATCTTTCTATAACTCTTAGCAGCAAATGACTGCTATTTCTTCAAAAGTATTAACTTTTTTAATGCATAATTTTACTGTATTCTATTTAGATTTGCATAAGCCATAGGACAAGTACAAAATAGATTTGACTCATCGCAATACTGATACTTGAAACCTACAATAAATAATCTTGATTATTTCAAAAACTATGAATCAAGACGCTGTTTTGCTACCAGGGATGAAGTGATTACATGACAAATGTAATCAATTACAATTACAATTACTTGCCTATTCTGCTATTACAATTACGATTACTCCATATCTGTTTATTGCTACCATAAGGTTTTTGTTATTTTCTACACTTACATTTACTTTCAGACACTGCGCCAAGTCCTACTAGAAAAGAAGCCACAACTAAAGTCGACGAAACTACTGCAGGTAATTTATAGAAGCATAAGCACCAGAGTTTCTGTTGTCCATCAAATAGATGTGCTTTGTGAATAAAAGATACAACAATTGTGCCTTTTAATTGTATTAATAATTACAAAGTTCTTTTAAAACAGCTGTGACTATTGAAAGCAATGAAGCAACAACACAAATCACAGAATCACAAACAACAGCAACAAAAGCAGGTAGATTTAATCATGCAATGTTTTTGATAACAGTCTAGCACAAAACTCTTAACCAAGTCGGCAGCGTGGTCGAGTGGTTAACGCACCGGACTGATGATCAACATGGTCTCGGTTCAAAACCCACTTGCGCCATTCTGTTGTGTTCTTGGGAAAGACACTTTACGGCACTTTCCCCTGCTTGGTGGTCTTGACAAGCAGTTCTAAATTACAGTAATATCTCTACTAAATTACTAGCGGACAGCAATATCTTGGCATCTCCGGAAGCAGGTCGGGGTAATTGCTTACCCTATGTATAGCGCCTCCGTCGCTTTCCTGCGAGTCAGGAGGATAAATATAGAGATAAAAATAAAAAAAAAATAAATAAATAAAAATCAAACTGATAGATAAAAATTGGCTTTGTGAAAGTTTTTCTTTTAATTGATTGTTTAATCTCTCGATTTATTTCTATTTTTGCACTCTATTATTACTTAAAAGGTACAGCGGCCATGCACAACTGACGTTGTGCATATAATAACGTACATCGTTTAGTCGCTGCTTCCTTATTCACAATCTTTATTTTTACATGAATATGATTAATTTCAAGTTGATTGTGAGTAAAAATGAAAATAAAAAAAATAAAAAAATTGTTTTCAAGTTTTATTCGTTATTGTTCAGTTATAAAAAAAATGATAAGAGCTCGTGGTTTTTGTTTTGGAGAAAAAAATGTTTGTCTTTTTCAGTTTTTTTTACATTTTCTAATTTTTTACAAATTAAATCCGATCTATTTATTCTCTCTAAAGGTTGGTTTCAACTAAAGTGTGGAATGGAGCATTCTTTGTTTGTTTTATTGATTTTTTAGCTTTGCTTAGCGCTCGCGTAAATTTTAAACGCGGAAAATCAATAAAAGATACAAAGAATGCTCCATTCCATGCTCGTAGTGGAAACAATTTGCGTCCACTTTGAGAAACTAAACTGAGTACTTCTTCTAGCACATGGCAATTAACTTTGAATCGCAGTTGTAGAGGATTGTTTAAGCTGGCGTTAAACAGCAGAACTTTGTTTTTTACCTGCTATTAGGTCTTTGAACATTTATGAATAATGCGAAGCATCGGTGCTCGCCCCATACTGTATCGGCTTGATATATTCCCCAGGATACAGTGTTTGGAATATCCATATTTTGTAATTTTATTCTTATTCAAACAGTTAAAGAAGGGTGGTAGGTAAAAAAGCTGGGTAAAAAAGAGAGTGAGGTAAAGAAGAGAGTGCAGGCAGGATGGAACGAACGGAGAAAAGTATCGGGAGTAATCTGCGACAGGAGGTTACCAGCTAGAGTACAAGGAAAAGTGTACAGTTCAGTGGTAAGACCAGCAATGGTGTATGGACTTGAGACGCTGGCGGTCATAAAGAAACAAGTGGAAGAGATGGAAGTCGCAGAGATGAAAATGTTGAGGTTTGCTATGGGAGTGACGAGAAAAGACAAGATTAGAAACGAGTACATCAGGAGTACAGTTAAGGTAGAGTGGTTAGGAATGAAGATGAGGGAGGGCAGGCTGAGGTAGTATGGACATGTCATGAGGAGAGATCAAGAGTATGTAGGAAGAAAGATGATGGAAATGGAGTTACCGGGAAAGAGGAAAAGAGGGAGACCAAAGAAAAGATTTTTAGATGCAGTAAAAGAAGATATGAGGGGAGTTGGTGCGAGGGAGACGGACGTTGAAGACCGGACGGTTTGGAAAAAGATGGCGCGACAAAGATGATACGCTGTGGCCACCCCTGATTGAAAAGAAAGGTCAAAAGGAGAAGAAGAAGAAGAACCAACTACATGTAATTATTTGAACAAATCAAAAACAAATAAACAGCCTTGCTTACTGACGGTTTCCTTCGTCACTTACTTTGGATTAATCGTTGCATTGCTGGCATCTTTTCTTTCATTGGTTGGATTCACATGGGCAAAAAGTGACAGGCTGCAATGGATGAAATTTACTGAAATATTGCAAAATTAAATCAAATATGTAGAAATTAATTGCTGTATTTACATTTTTTGAAAAATTGGAATTTAACTTAGTCCTCGATTGTTCAATCCAAAATATTGTTCCTAAAGCGGTAAAAATGATTTTGGAGAAATAAAAATTATTTCTTGTCAGAATTATACTATTATAAAGTCACATGAACGAATTCTTTTTGATAAGGTTTTGCAAAAATCAATAAAATTAAAAAAAATTACGATATTTTAAAATTTAAAAAAAAAAAAACTTATCTTCTTCAATAACTTGCTCATGTTTTTGTGACCCGACAGTTGTTTGAACGACACTTCAGCGAAACGACACTTTTTTTATGTATCTAATTTACAGTAACATAAAGATTGTTTAATCGCAGAAACATGCAAAAGTAAATCTTTTTTTTATCAACTACCATTTCGATCGACTGTCGTTTTGATCAAGTGTCATTCGATCAACTGTGGTAATACAGTTTTTTAATATTAAAAATTTTGTTTTTGCTCCAAGCGCAAAAATTTATTAATCTTATTGTTTTTACAGCATGGTCAAATTGGGGATCTTACGGATCATGCAGCGAAGGTTGTGGCGGGGGGTTACAAAATCGAACGAGAACTTGCAATAACGGAAAACCAGGTTATCCTGGATGTGAGGGAGATGAAAAGGAGTCACAGGTGAACGTCACAATTTGTTGGTCAATCATCCAAAAAATGTTAAAATTTTCTGTTATAGTAAGACATTAAAAACTTTTAGAATTGATGAGTTTGTTTTACAATTTATTTAGGTATGTAATTTTTGTTTTTAAATGATTTAACTCATAAGCAAATTGTAAAAAAAAATGTTTCAAAATTAACGAAAGTTTTTTATTAGCATTATTATTTTTGGAAAAAAAAGTTCACCTAAAAACATAATATATTGTTATTGAATAGACCTGCAACACATCTCCCTGTCTTGGTTGGAGTTCGTGGGAAGTGACGAGCCCGTGTTCTGTTACTTGTGGAAATGGGACAGAGACCCGAAATCGAACTTGCGAGGTAGTTAAAAGTTTGATTAGAAAAAATAATTAAAAAAAGGTTTAGAAACGAGTTTTTTTAATTACAACTCAAACAGAACTTGCGGCTCTCCAGCAGTTTTGAATTTTCACATGTGCCTCTTTCATTAAAAACTGTGGCCACTCTTGGTATATGTGATATTTTTTAACACATTTTTCATAGGTTTTTGTGTTAATTTGCAAATAATCTTTGTGCACGCTTTTAGAAAAATTAAAATATCTTAATTTGTTTATAAAAAACTAAACAGTTTGAAAAAATCTTTAAATTTCTTTTTTGGCGTTCCTAATGAAAACTTCAGATTATTATCAAGAAAGTTGGTCTTCTTTAGAGCGATCGTCCATCGCGCTGTGTCGGGGAGTCAAGTGAAACCAGGGTCTGTGTGACAGGAGTAACTTGTCCTAACACCGAATGGGCGGAATGGAGCGAATGGACTAGCTGCAGTAGAAGTAAATATTCTCTGTAATAAAACTTGCTTCCGCCTTATTTTAGATGCGGTGTTCCTAAAAGTTCACATCTTTTTTTTTCTTGTTTATGTCATAAAAAAATTTAAAGCTATGCAAAAGAAATTTATCGACTTTACCTAAAATTAAAATCAGCACCTAAACATTTGATTAACAATTTAGTTTTTGACAATCTATAGAATTGAAACATTTCATCTTATGAAATATTGTTCTTGCGTAAGTAAACCCATCACATCTCAGTCAATTAAACGAAAATTCTAATCATGTAAACTAGTGTCTTTAAAAACAGCATTATAGTTAGATTTTTAAACTATAGACATACAAATATTGATTGGTTGTCAACTAAATTATATCCATATGATGTTCGAATTAACTTGTTCTGGAATTCAGGCATTAGATTAATTTGTGCTCAAAATTCAGTGTTGAAGTGCAGTCCCTCTATATAAAAGTGAAAAAAAAGAACGAATAATGCTTAAAAAATTTAGAAATATTTAAACAATAACTCTGTTTTCTATTATATCGACTTTTTCATTTATAATAATTTCTCATTTGATTTAAATCTATTTCAAATACTTTTATTTTTTTGTATTATGAAATGAATTAGCTTTTTACCGTTAAAAAATTACTTTTTTTAGCTTTACTTAAAACACTCAAAATAAGTCAATGATATTTGTTTGTATATAACAACGGTGGGCAAATTGCAGCCCGCGAGCTGCATATGGCTCGCGGGTCTTTTGTTTGCGGCTCTTCTAGTTAAACAATAATAACGAAATCGAACAATGTACAATTTTTATTCACAGTTAAATTTGGGTCAAATGAAGATTTCTAATTAGATGCTAAGTCGGATTATAGCGTGAAAATAAAACAATTCTTTGTTTGTTGCAAAGGACCATTTACACAACAGCAATTTAAGCAATTTAAAAATTTAAGCAAAGCGAACGTTATCTTTCTTTCATTTATTTCTCTCCTTCGCGATACCCTGGTTACATTAGAATAAAACAGAGGCGTGCAACATACGGCCCGCGGGTCAGAATGCGGCCTGCTTCTAGTAAACAAAGAAATAAAATTATAGATACGAGCTAAACAAAATGCTAAAAAGAAAGAAAAATTTTTTGTGCTAAACCAAGAAACAACTTTACAGTCGAATAAATAAACCATACTCTATAACTGTTGTTTCTAACCTTCTTATACTTTTTAATTCTTACTGCTATTTTTGTCTCTTTTTTACGTGATGCCTTAACTAAATTTAGACTACGAACCGTGGCAATTTGCTCTTATTGCATTGTAGTGCTTGTTGAAACGCTAGTTAAATACCAAGATTTATTTTGGAAATTTGCTGAAAACCTCAAAATACAAGTAAGAGGAGGGAGATTGATTGTGGAAGAAAATGGTTCAGCAATAAATGTTGCAAAACGTACTAAGAATCTCTTACTCGGTTTCATTTTCATGTTGAATGGTTGAACCATGTTGAAATGGTTGAAAAACTATTATCTGCATTAGCAATTCGCTTTAAAAATGTTCGAAATCGCATCAAATTTTTGCTCATTCCGTTGACTTGGCTGTGGATTATACTTGAGATTGCTTTTAAATAGAATTGCATGAAAATGTCAATTTTGAAAGTGCTTGTAATGAAAATGATTTGCTTACCTTTTACAGACGCTATGTGTATGGGAATTACAAAAATTTAGAAAACTACGCAAAAAATGACTTTTTTTTTGGGAGCATATACTGCTGCGAGCAGTTCTTTTCTAAAGCAAGGTTGTTTAAGAGAAAGTGTCGGAATTAGCTAAGTGATGGACATTTCCCGAGTCAACTTCCAGTAGCTAGTTCTTCAGTGAAAACAGAAATTGACAGAATATAGTAAAAATAGAAAATTTCAGTTATCTTATTTATATTTTAACGTTACGTGCAAATTGATTGAGAAAATTTGTTTTACAATACAAAGAGTAATAACAACAGCTTTTTTGCTTGGTATTAAATTGTCTGGCCCGCAGCATTATTACTATTGTGGGTTTTGGTCCCTTGAGATAAATAGTTGCACGCTTCTGTTATAAAAGAAACAAAAATAGTGCTCGCTTTTGTCAGATTCGCTTCTCTCTAATGAAATTTGTAAAATCATAATATCGTGCAAGTCTAATAAATAAAAATTTGAGAGAATTAATTCACACGGTTTTGACTTGATATCGCCCAGATTTTCAAAAACGAGCTAATAAAGTGAAAACTCACCTTAGATCTAATGCTGGTAAAATCTCGGAAAAAGTGTAAATCTTGAAACGTTGTATTTGTTTTATTATTTGATGAAAACTTGCTTTGTTTACTGTATTTGCACTAACATCTCAAACAGAACTTGCGGCTCTCCAGCAGTTTTGAATTTTCACATGTGCCTCTTTCATTAAAAACTGTGGCCACCCTTGGTATATGTGATATTTTACGTACTTTGCAATTTAATTTTGTCATATATAAAAAGTTATCAGTAATTGCAAAACATTTTCAAAGACTTACTTGTAAATATTATGTAAATCAAACATAAGCTCGCTTGCGCGATAGGGTTTTAAAATCTTTTATATATTTTTCTTAAAAAATTAGTAATCGCTAGATTACTAAAACAATCTAAAAAACATAGATTGTTTTTTAGATTGTTTTAAACAGAATTTTGGTATTTCATGTAGTTTTGATGATGTCTTGATTTTAAACCACGCGGGTGCATAAATCTGAGGAATGAAGCAAACAAGGTTCTTTAATGGTTCATACGATTTCTTGTGTGGAGTATATAATATTTATCACTCAATTGCTAAAGTTAACCACTTTAAATGACGTAAGGACGCACTTTTTATGAACCCAGGTTTTCATCTAATTTATTAGAATTTACCCTTACGTACAAAAGGCCAGCGTCAAGTGCAACTTCTAAGTAATTTTCCGCTATACAGAAAGAAGGACAAACATTTTAACAAACCATAAAATGCATTTCACAAAGGTTTGTTTATCAGTTATTCTTAGTAAATGCACAAAATATTTTCGACCCAAAGAACGCAAGCCGAGCTTGTGTCTTAACATTACACAGTAGTATGAGTAAAGCTTTTTATTTTTGAGAAAATTTCCCAATAAAAGTGTTGCTTTAAACAGCAAATATTTTAATCTTGTTAAAATTGGTTTTGAGCAAAAAAATGTATTTTTGTATGATTGTGACGAAACTTAAGGAAGTAGCTTCTTGACATTGTTCAGAATGCAACGGTGGCGTCACTCAGCGTACACGAAGCTGCGAGAGCGGAGGAATCGGAAGTGCAGGTTGTTCACCCGCCGATGGCAGCCAGGAGACAAATATTTGCAACACAAATATTTGCGACCAACAAACACCAACAGGTGGCGTAAACAACAATAATAATGGAATTATGACAACACTATGCTTGTTTTTCATTAAAGTAAAATATATTTGTAATTTAATTTTTTTAAATTTCAATATTATCATCAAGAATTTCATACCCAAACTAAATCAAACCCTTTTATTATTCAAACCAAAACTTGCAAAAGGTTTGTTGCTGCCTGTGTGTGCTACGATGCGTGCAAATATTGAATAGCAAAGCGACACGTGTGGTGCGGTCACAAGCGTGCGAACCGTTGCCAATGCTGCTTCTGATTTGGCCGGCCTAAAATCAAGCCAAAGTTACCTAAAAGAGGCAGAATGAAAATCCCATTACCAACCTTCCAAGGGGACTGGTCAGCACATCTAACTAAATATATATTAAATTCAGGTTGCCAAGACAGATTCAGCTTTTGTTCGCTCGCTCTTTGCCGTTTTTATTCTTTTTATGAGCCTTCCTGCCCTAGATCGTGCGGGGGATGTGGAGGTAAATTGTGGATCAAACTGCGGCTTGCTATTTGTTTGTTTTAAATATCTTTCGCTTATTGAATTTTTTTACATATGTTTACGTAACTTTGTTTGCATTTTGCAAAAACTTCTCTCTATATTAGTTTATTTCTGCTCATTAGGAAATTGTTATAAAAAATACTCAGTTGAGAAAAAAAGCAAAAAAAGAAAGCTTTACAGGCAGAAAATTCCGGTCGTATTTACTTCGTTTCCTCAAATAATGTCAGCTTATTAGATTTGTTACATTACTGAAATCAACTTGTGTTAACCGCACTAAGCGTGTCTGCAGAAACATTTTCAACCATCCAGCTATAAAATTGCTTTAAACTTACTGACTATAACTGTTTTCCCTGATGCTTGAAGCAATACTTTTTGCTTGCTTGGTTGAATATTCACAAAAAAATAACATCGGTGCAGCCTTATGTGTCATAAATCATCAAGCAGGAAGGGAACCCTCTTTCCGTGAGGAGCAAGTTTTAGAGATCAATCATTCATGTGATTGGCAACAAAATCATTTTCGCTGTGGTAACAAACAAAAGATACTTTCAATTCCCTAGACGTGATAAACAAGAATTTAAACAGGTAACTTGTCTACTATAAAGATTTAATGTGCACCATTCTTTTTGAGCAAAGACCGACTCTAAAAGAGTTTTTTTGTTGGAATAACGTGTAATCCAATATGAGAAGGTGTAAAGTTCTTACTCAATGATAGAAAGATTTAAGATTTTAAAGTGTCATCAAACTATGTTCTGCATTGTATTGGGTCTGTTTGAACCTCATTAAACGTTCAAATTCATGCTTCGACATAAAGTTTCTTTGACCTTTTCTTCTTCGTATGGCCTTAATGGCCGACATACATGCAGCTTTTTGTTCTTTAAGCCTACTTACCATTTTACGTAATCTGCGTGAATTTTACGTTAATAGAATTTTACGTTAAATATCATTTAAACAACTGCAAACATTTTATCCCCGAGCACACGTAGAATAAATAGCTTAGCCAAGTCAACTTGTTCTAGTAACATTAAAATATTAAAACCGAGATTGAAGAAGAAGAATTGAAAAGTATCTTGTGTTAAAATATTATTTGTGTTAAAATAACGTTGCAAAATCAAATACATTTTAAGAACACTAGTTTTTTTTATTTGTTTCATGAAATGTAATAACAATGGTTGTCGTCCTGCGTGTACCCTTGAAATAAAAAACCCGCGCTTAAAAATATTATCTTGTCTACTTACGTTGAGGGACAAGAACAAAGCAAAAATTAATTGAGATGAAGACGCTGCACAATCTAATTCCGGACTTCTCAAACTTTTTTCTCATGGGTTTCTTTTGGTCAATTTCGGCCCCTAGAAAAAATTGTCTTTTAACTTAGTGGAAAACTAAAAAAGTTTATCGTAACAGAAAAATTGTAAACCAACCTTACAAACAAAGTTGAAGACCTTTTCTTTTTTTGCTTTTTCTTGATATTGACATGTAATGCTAGGAAGAAAGTACTCGAATAGCAAAAATTCAACCATGAATTTAGTTGAAGGCAGAAAAAAGTTTTCAAATTTGTTTGCGATAAAGTTTTACAAATTTTTTCGTACAATAACGTTTTTTTGTTTTTAAATGAATTTATGTTTAAAATTTTTGCCGTCAAATACTTTTTTCCTTGAATTACATGACCAAAATCAAGTGAAAAGAAAATAAATTATCGTACCAAAGACGGTAATTAAAATGTATTGTAAATAAAGGTAAAAATCTTTTTTTGGTTTTCAACTAAATTTAAGGCACAATTTTTGTCCATTTTTATGCTCAAAAATATGAAGACAAAAAGAGTCTTTTCCTTATTTCTGATAAAATCACAGCGTAATTTTACAACTCTGTCTTAACTTTTGTCGTTCGTGGCACTTTTCATCGAGTTGTCTGAATTATCTTGTGGACCCCCTTAATAGTCTCATAAACCCCTGTTTAAAATTTTTTTTTGATCAAGAGTTTGTTTGACAATGTCATGCACTGAATTCATGCTTTTTTTAACACGGTTGTAATTCTGAACCGGAAAACCTGAACCAAGACTGCTTTTTATAAATATCTGACTGTGTGCAAATATCAGTTTTTTGCTATTAAAAATAGTAACAGATAATACCAAAGCTAAATAAGTAATATATTTGGGAATAATATTTGCGGAAACAGTAATTGCAAGATACATTTAAAAATTCTTTTTAGTTTTGTTAGAATTGAGTTTCTTTCTTTTATAAATATGCTTTTTTTGACTGGTTGAAAGAAATTGAAGTCTTCATTGTCTAAACAAATAAAGAAATAAAAAAAAATCATTTTTGCTATTGATTCAACGTAAATTCGATAAACTAAACAAAAATATTTTTATTTAAAAATAACCCTTTTTTGTATAAAAACGATAAAGAATTTTCAATTACGTATATTGTTTTTTTACAGAGAAGCTGAAGATAAAATGGTAATTTGGCCGTTAACATCAATGTTTATTTATTTTTTTGTTCTAGAAAAAACATATAAATTTTTGATTATTGCATCAAATACAGTGTCATTTTTTTGTTTTTGGAAATCAAATTTATAGTGGCAACATTGCTACCACACGAAATGAATGAATTATGCTTAAAAAATATTTCCGAAAATTTACAGCGTTTTTTGTGATTTTTTAATCTTACGAAGTAGCTGTTTTTAATAAATCTTTTCAGCCACTGATTTTGTGTATGAGGATTGGGCTTCTTGGGGGAGCTGTACCCACTCTTGCAATGGTGGGGCGCGACACAGGACAAGGACTTGCACCCCATCACCCTGCCCTGCGGGCCACGATACTGAATTGGGAGAGTGTAACACGCAAAAGTGTAAAACCATCGCCGGTGGGTGGGTTAATTTATTGAATTTAAATTAAATTTAAAATTTTATTGTTCACTTTTTGGGTTTTAATTCTATTCCGAGATATTAATGTAAGTAAATAAAGTGTAAGTGCTAAAATAGCGTAAATTAACTCAAAAATTTTAAAATAAATTATTGAAATGCTTAAAAAGAAAAAGTTACTACCGTTTTCTTCCAAAATTAATTTTCAAATCTTTTAATTTAACAAACAATTTTAAACTTGTATAGTTATAACATTATTTTGTGCTTTTGGCATGTTTTATGAAATGTTGAAAATAAATATTTCTGGGCATTTCAAGCAAAACTTTTCTTTAATCAAATATTCCATAATAATGAAAGCGTGTTTACTTAAAATAAGATGTATATTTATTTGCTCGAATATAAGCCTGAAAAGTTTTTTCATCATTTTACTAAAATTGTGTGTTTTCATATACTGTTTAACCTTTTTAAGCTCTGAGTTAATTTTAAACGAGTAAAAAATTTTTTTTAAGAAGACAAATTTGTCCTCTTAGGCTTAATAGCTAAAAACTTGCAATGATAGAAATCAGGTCAATCTGTAAAAAAATATTTTTTCATATTAAAAATAAAATTAAATATGCATAAGTACACAATAAGTAGATCTAATACATTATACAACAACTTTTTTAAACAGATTATCGACTATGCACAAAGCCGCATGAGGCAGGCATTGAACAATTGCCCCTCAAAGTCTCAAAAATTAGAAAAAAATTAAAATTTTTTTGGCAGCACAAAAAATATTTGTCAAAATTAGAATTTTGGGGCAGCGGCAAGGAAGTATTTTAGAAAAATAAAGTTTTTTGTGCCCAAAAACAATTAAGATTTGAAGTAAAGACCTTTTTTTTAGAAATCACAACTATTTTGGGACAAAAACTGAAAACTCACAAACAGGTTCACATATTGAAAACTTTTTTTTTAATTTTTATCTAACTTTATCCCAAAAAGTAGAAAAATTAAACACAGTTTCAAAATGATAACTTTTTTTGGTCTACTACTAATTTTAAGACAAAATTTTGTTTCATATCCATGAAGTGTTAAAAGATCATTATTCTGGCATGCATCAATAATATTTGGAAAAACTGTATTGTCCCCTAACGTTTTTTTGGATGGTTTCGATATAGTATAAAAAATTAACCCTAATTTACCTAATAGGGGGTTTTCAAAGGCCCCCCGTTATATCAAAACGTTATAACATGTAAAGTTCGGATAATAGAAACCTAAAATTTTATGACTTTTCCTACAATTTATTTCTGAATATTTTGGTATTCTACTTGAGCAAATCCGATGGGCAGTTTTAGTGTAGCAGGCTAATTTTTTTTACCTTATGATTTTTTGTACACAAAAACAGTACAAAAATAATTTTTGTACACAAAAATTCTACAAAAATTATTTTGCGTTAAGTCAAAAAACATTTTGAATGTTTTGCTGTGTTTGTCAAGATTACTGCGTCACGTAGTAGTTATTTGTTTTTGCAGCAGACCGTCACTAATCCGATTATGTCGCAAAACAAAGCAATCAACAAAAACTTGAGGACCTTCAACTTTATGCAAAATAAAAAGAGACCAATAGCAAATATATTAAAAGTAAATAAATTTGACTAAACTAGAATAAATTTTTTCCAACATATCAAAAAATCAACTGCCCAGCTACTGTTCTGTTAAGAGTATTTAACATGTGAACTTAGGGTCCTCCGAGGAACCCCCCTTAGGTAGTCAACAGAAAAAAACATCCTAGGTAATTAAGGGTTAAAAAATAAATTTTTTTTGTTTTGAAACGCATTTATTACAACATTTGACGTCTTTGTCGTCGTTTAGAAGGACATCCAATCTGAGTTACGCACAAACGGGAGTGGGGCCAAGGGCTTATGCGTTTACTACCCCAGGTTGCTGTACTACCCAAATCAGATGCTGGGAGTATTAATGTTTAGCCAACATTTGGTATTGGGTGTTTAGCCATCCAAATCCGTCAGACCTTGAGCTTCATTTGGTATCAAATATATGGGGAACGCTATTAGGACGTGGTCTGCGGTTTTAGCGGCGCCGCACTTGCAATTTGGTGAAAGAGCGAGAATCCATTTGAACATGGAAGAATAAAATTGCCCAGCACCCATCCGCTGGCAATTGACCTTAGCCCAAGTTGTTTTGGCAAGCTCATGCAATCAAAGAACCGAGCCAGTTTTTTTTTCTATGGCCAGCATAGACGCTTAGTTTGCAAGTTTGGTTCGCATTGTCGTGCAGCTGTCACAAACCAGCATCTAAATCTTAGTCTCAATTGGCGACCATTTGAGGACCAACTTAAAAACCATTCAGTATTTGGACACGATAAAAATTATTGAAGCCAGGCTAAGAAATAGAGTAAATATCAGTAAACAGCAATATGGATTTATGTTAGGAAAGGGAACTACCGATGCCGTGTTTGCCTTAAGAATGTTGATGAAAAAATACAGGACAGGTCAAAAAAACTAAATTTTTTATTCGTGGACCTAGAGAAAGCTTACGAGACGGTTCCGAGAAAAGAATTGTGGTACTGTATGAGAAAATCAGGAATGGCGGAAAAGTATGTGCAACTTGTACTGTACTGTAATTGTACTGTACAGGATATGTACTGTACAGGGTAGCCAAACAGTGGTGAGGTGTGCAGTAGGAACTACAGAAAGTTTCATTTCAAGGTCGGACTGTACCAGGGATCAGCGTTAAATCCATTCCTGTTTGCAGTGATTATGGACAGGCTAACGAACAAAGTAAGGAGATAACCACCATGGACGATGCTCTTTGCTAATGATATTGTGATTTGCGAAGAGACCAGGGAAGAAGTAGAGCAGAGAATAGAATAATGAAGACATGCATTGGAAAGAAAAGGGATGAAAGTAAATAGGTCAAATACCGAATATCTGTTCGTAAATGCAGGAAATGACGACGAAACAGTGAAGATGGAGGACAAAAAAGTGCCAAGAGTAAAGGAATTTAAGTATTTGGGATCAACGGTGCAAGAAAGTGGTAGTTGTGAAAGGGAGATAAAGAGAAGTGTCGGGCAGGATGGAACGGATAGAGAAAAGTATCGGGAGTAATCTGTGACAGAAGGTTACCAGCTAGAGTAAAAGGAAAAGTGTACAGTTCAATGGCGAGACCAACAATCGTTTATGGACTTAAGACGGTGGCGGTCTCAAAGAAGCAAGTAGAAGAGATGGAAGTTGCAGAGATGAAAATGTTGAGGTTTGCTATGGGAGTGAGAAGAAAAGATAAGATTAGATATGAGTACATCAGGGGTACAGTTATGGTAGAACAGTTAGGATTAAAGATGAGGGATGGCAGGCTGAGGTGGTATGAATATTTTATGAGAAGAGACCAGGAGTATGTAGGAGGAAGGGTGATGGAAATGGAGTTACCGGAAAAGAGAGAAAGAGGAAGGCCAAAGACAAGATTTCTGAATGTAGTGAAGGAAGATATGGGGTAATTTGGTGCGAGGAAGAAGGGCATTGAAAACAGGACACTGTGGAGGAACATGACACATTGTGGCCACCCCTGAATAAAAGAAGAGGTCAAAAGAAGAAGAATAAGTCTATGGTTACGAGCCAAAGTCCTACGGTTAGGCAAGATGAATGTCACTCGTTCTCGGCGACGCTCAGCTGGCTGGATGCCTAAAGATGTGGGTGATCCGCAATCAAATGGACGCAGACATCCAGTGACAATTCGCTAGTTATCAATTGGCGATGGTTATAAACAAATGATGCAAAATATTTACCTTTGCAACTGGGCAATTTACACATTTAAAATTTATACCACTTCTTTAAAAAATAGTTTTTTTTTACTTATTTTTATTGAGTAAATTGCTATATTTTCTTGTATTAAAAACCCTTTTGCCTATAAATTTCAATGAAACAAGTTTATTAATGGTTTTAATTTACTATTTTAAAGCATAATTTTATTAATGTATTAATTGAAATAACACATTTAGCATTTTTTTAACACTATATTTTTTTGCAAAAAAATTCAAAAACTTTTAATTATTACCAATACATATTTTACCATAATTAAAATAAACCATTTTTTTATTCCATTGGCCCAATTCAACAAATTGGTCTCTTTAGATTAATTAAGTTTTATAATTATTTGTATTCAAAAATTAAAAAAGGAATTGCTTTTCCATGCAAGAAAATACTACAAACTACTCATTAAAAATAATAAAATCCTTACCTTTCGAAAAAGTCCTATATTTTTAGCTTAAATATGACCTTCTCATCGAAACGTTCAAAATGAATCACGTGGTAAATAAAAAAATTAACTAATCTTTCATCAGAGTTGTAAAAAAAAAGTTTTTTTCTAAATTTTAAAAAGAACAGAATCGTCCTATTCGGCTTGGAAATGAAAATTTCATCATATTAGATAGGTACATTATAGAGTGTTTTTTCTAACGGGACATATTTGTCTCCTCGGGCCTTAAAGAACAATTGAATATCCAAAGTACAATAAATTTGCAGTAGAAAAGAAAATTTTATAATTGGAAAAAAATTTGGTTTAATCAAAAGAAACCATAAAAAGAAGTTTTGTCTCAAAAAAATACTCTTAAAATTTTGGTTCTTTTTAATTATAAATTGCTTTTAATCTCTTTTAAAAAAAGTTCTGATGCAAAATTTAGCCATAAACTTAAATCTTTACCTTGGTACAATCGATATAGTTTTTAATAAAAACTGGTTTAGTTTATCTTTTTTTATTACTTTGTTCAAAATTCATCCAAACTTGTTTCTTTACATCTTATCCAAAAATTCCAATTACATTAAAGCAAAAATTTCTTCCGCTAAATGACATATTTTTAGACTTTAGTTAAAAGTGAAGTATGTCAAAAAATACATAATGATTTGTTTCGATTATCTAGTCAGATAACTGCTTCAATGGTAAACACTTATAGATTATTTGATCATTGTATCATTAAAACTGCTACTTTGATGAAAAAATAAAAAATGGAATTTATATGTAATTAAATAATAGCTTTTAATAATTTTTTTGAACCTGGAACTACCAATATTAAATTAAAAATCTTAACTTTGAAACCCCAGCTCTTTCACAAATACCAACCTCAGGGGAATTTCTCCCGTTTTAGAAAAATTAAAAGTCTTTTTCTGTTAAGGTTTATTACAAAAACTACACTAAAAGTATAACTTTTATGCTGTGGATCGAGCACTAATAAAGTTATTTTGCACTCCAATTTAATAATGTAGTTGATAAAAATAAAAAAAGTACAAAAATAACAAAAGTTTGATATATGACTAAATTTGATTACCCATTTTAAGAAATGAAGCCATTATTATGTGTTATTATTATAGTTATAATCGCTATATTTCTGAAATGGAAAAGACACAGACGTAAGATTTCATTAAATAATACGGTGACTATGACGTACCTTCCCGGTAAAAAGTTGCCACTCATCATAAAGGTGATTTTCTCCTAAAATTGAAAATTTTTCACCATTGTAAAAAATTGAAAGCAACGAAAGTGCCACCCCCACATAACGGGGAGGCGATCTGTGGGCAATGTGGTTGCAAGTGTACAACAGTAGAAATATTCAAGGAAGATTGTTAATAGGACATCATGTCATTATATTGTGATATTTGCAGTATGGTCTCAATGGAGCGATTGTTCTGCTACATGTGGCCCAGGAACCAAAACAAGAACCCGTTTGTGTCCTAGCGATGACTGTCCAGCTGGCGATCTGATGGAATTGGAGAGTTGCCAGATACGAAATTGTTCATACTGGTCTCCATGGCAACCTTCCGGCTCGTGTTCCGTCACTTGTGGAACTGGGATGAGACGAAGAACAAGAAGTTGTATGGGGGGTAGTGCTGGAGGTCCCGGTTGTGAAGGTTCAGCAGAGGATTCAAGCCCATGTACAGGGCCAATGTGTCCATGGTCGTTATGGAGTTCGTGTTCAGTTACTTGTGGAGGAGGAACAAGAAACAGAACAAGGTAAATTATTTTTAAAATTTAATTTTTTGTCACGTTCAACTTATCTTAAAATTTTTAGTCTCCGTCTTTTCACTTTTTTCTGACTTTATTATTTTAAATGTTATATAATTTACAAAAGAAATAATCAATTTAATTCACACAAAACGATTATTTAAGCATTAAAGGGCTAGTCACATTTTTTAACCAAATTTTTTTTCATAAAATAATTTGACTTATAAGGTACTTTTTTACTTATTTAACTTTTCAAAAGAAAGGTTTTGATTTATGTTTAGCAGTTTGCGGATCAAAAATAGTATCTGTTAACATATTAAACCCATAGATTAAGCTCATTATGGTCTGAGCTATTTCAAAAGAGTTTTAAAAATACGTAGCGAAAACTGATATTAGAGAAAAAAATTGTCAAGGATTTGGATTTTATTATAAACGCTGTTTTGTGAAAGAATTGTCAACAAAACACCAGTTTTTATTTCTAAATAATAAAAAGGACGACATGCAATTATCAAATTATATCTTTCAGTGTAAAACTAGTTGAATGTATTTATGCTTTTGGGCTGCATGATATTTTTTAGGGTATTTTATTAATTCTAAAGTGTTCAGAAATTTGGAAAATGAATAAATTTATGAAGTTGTCTAATTTTAAATTACTAATTTAGATGCTCAAGCGGACAATACAATTTGTGTGCTGAGAACGACCGCGAGAGGGAGCCATGCAACACACAGATCTGCTCAGGTACCATATATCGCCGTTGAGCACAACCAACTTAATTTTACAAATTATACGTTGCACATATGGCAGCGTAGTTGAGCCTATACAAAATAGATGAAAGTTTTAAAGATTTTTTACAAAAATTTTAAAATCTCAATTTCATGATTAAACGATGAAACTTTTAAAAAAGAATAAAAAACTTACTATGAATCCTCACTTAGAATATTTTTCAACAACAAGCCAATACTTCGCCACTGCAACTTTTTTTCATTTTTAATGAACGTTACGTGTAATTCTAAACCAGCTTTTTCTGTTTGCAGTTAGGCGGTAATTAAGTTACCAATTCAACTTTTGAATTGTTAATGTAAACTGTATGGAAAATTTAGAAGGTTTTTGTTGATGGCAACTTGACATTGTTGTTTAGAGCCATGCGCCGGAAAAGTGGATTCCTCATCGACCATTTGTAATTTTTATAAAGACCTTATATGCACCAATAGTTGGTATAGTCGGTTTTGGTCGCAATGCTCGCTAACATGTTGCCGTGTAGTCAATGGACTCAACACAAATTGAAATAAAAACTAATCGTTGAAAACATTGGTGATCTGTCAAGTAGCAAAAATTTTAAATGAAATTTAGCATAAGTAAGAGCTTCAGTTTACACTTTCTAGATTTTTGTAGAAACTAAAGTAAAATATACAAAATTTTTAAAAAATGATTAAAAAATTAGTAACAAATTACTTTTTAACACCTTCATTTGTTCAAATTCAAATAATTGAGCAGGACTAAAGGGCTTTACTACACTGTCCTTTTCCCTCTAATCTCTTAAAATTAGAACTTTACGAAATTGACAAAATCGTTTCAATATCTAAAGTCAAGGGGAATTTTTAAATCTTAATAAAAACATCAAACGAAAATTCAATTCTTAAAAATAAATCAACCCGTTAATAAAAAACAGATAAAAGTAAGCGACATCAAAACAAGCAAGAGAGAGAGAATTAGAAATACCGCCTATATACTACAGTAATTTGCTAATAACTTTATGTAACTATTATTTTTATAAAATATCCTTTTAAAAATTTGTTAGAATTGATGGGTTAAACAAAATTAATTTTTTGTGATTAAAACTTCAAGTTTTGCGGGATTACTCGGGCAACATGACTGTAAATAGTGTAAAAAGCAGGACTCGTTTGTTTATCCATATTTATTTTTTAAAAAAAGTTTTGATAGGAATTGGAAAAATTCTCAATAATCTAGTCGTACTAAAAGTGCAACGCTATATGTTGCTGCGCCAGATGCAGAGCAAATTACTGCTTATAAAAAATAGCCACCGGTGAAATTTGCATAGTGCAAAGCAGGGCTGGAGATCCAGCTTAATTTAGGTTAGGCTCGGGCTTCGGAGCTAACTAATTTTAAGGTTTGGCTCCGGCTCCAGCTCCGCAAATGACCTTAAATAAATAAAACCTAGATATATAAAAAGTCTATCAAAAGAATTGGAAAAGCGGTTCGATACCAGTGGTAATCACAAAAATTTTTTCAGTTTGAATGTATTTTTTATGCCGACACTTATCGATGAGTTTTCTTTTTTTATTAAGAATTGCTGATAAGTCAGCCAGAAAAATTGAAAGCTTTTTATCGAGAAAAGAAGAAGAATCAAGGAAAGAGAACACCTGGCGGCTTCGAGTTGATAGATGCTTCCTTCAATAGGGAGATTTTTCCCATTGTCGATAACTTCCCATAAGGCTTTCGATAACTCGGTCGTATTTTTTTGTTTATTCTTAAAAGTCTAGCAATGATTGTGAAAACGGGATTAAAACTCCGTTTTGAAAAAGTCATGGAGAAATTTGAGTGCATCGTTGCCATCAGTTCAAATACTGGCTTTATATTATAAATAACAGCCTTCTTACGGCATTCGCTATTTAGGAGACATTTAGCCTCGTGTTTACAGTGTCAAAGAGAATGTTCAAAGGTGATTTTTGATGCCAAGATGCTTCTGTTATGTCTGGACAGCATCGCTGCCATGTTCGGAATGCAGCTACAGTTGATCTTCACGTTGTTCTTGTTACAAATTTTATGAAGCCAATGACGAGAGGGATGGTATTTTTCGATTGCGTTAAGCCAAAAAGTTTCCATATTGGGATTTATGTTCTCGTTCAACGCGGATTAATTAATAAAATTTTATGTTTTTTTTCAGCCGGGTCGGTTGGGTTCTTTAAATGTTTAAACTCTAATCATGGTATTCGCTTTTTTGCATCGCTTATTAACAAACTGTTTTAACTTTATTCAAATGGAATAAGGATGAATTTTAAAATAACCAATGGAATGGACGGAACCATAACTCTTGTAATTTTTCCACAGTTTTTAAAAGAATGTTTATTTGAAAATTGTTTTGGCCAACTCTTGTCAGAAGAATTAGAAAATGACAAACTGCAAGAAAACCGTGGTATATATAGTATTGAAAGACATCGAAAACAACTGATTGTCCATAGAAACTCTCTTTCTAAAGACAAAAAAATGTACAAAAGATTCTATGAAAATGGCTTCAAGCGTTTCTAGATGAAAAGATGATCGTCCTGTAGGTAAAATAGAGAACAAGTAAATATCAAATTTTTCAGCGCAAGTTTTTTTGTCTAAAAGATGTTGACCAATAACCGAATCAGAAATAAGTGCGTTTTGACTGGATTCACAA
Organism: Diplosoma virens; assembly: GCA_963680785.1. Classification (NCBI taxonomy): domain Eukaryota; kingdom Metazoa; phylum Chordata; class Ascidiacea; order Aplousobranchia; family Didemnidae; genus Diplosoma; species Diplosoma virens. The sequence continues at coordinate 2,666,101 of OY796881.1, read as the reverse complement.
GGACGTTTTGGGAGATTTTTTTGAAGTAAAATTTTCTCTCCTATAAAGTTCTCAAGTAAAATCGACAAAATCAAAAATATCTTGCGATAAAATGGATACCCAAAAGAAGACAATTTTTCCAAAATGAAAAAATTTATAATTTTTAAACATCGAAGCGATTTGGCCCTGAAAAGTGCCCATAATATCTAAAATTCACTTAGGTTGAAAAAATTTCCCTTAAATATGAAAAACAAACACAATCAACAGTCAACAATTGCTCTGGATCAATGTTGGCAAGAATAGTTTTTTTCTTCAAGAAATATGTTGCCTTCTTTTCTAAAGCACTTTTGCATGCTCATCAGCCTAGTAATATTGTGAACAAATACTTGTGCCACTGTGATAATGCGTACGTAAGTAGAACCTCCCAATGATTAAAAGAACGAATTCCACAACATGTACCAAAATTTATTACAAAAAAATTAAACTTTAAAAAAATCTCCCAAAACGTCCTTGTAAATCCATTCAAAACGCACTTATTTCTGATTTGGTTATTGGTCAACATCTTTTAGACAACAAAACTTGCGCTGAAAAATTTGATATTTACTTATTCTCTATTTTATCTACAGGACGATCATTTTTTCACACAGAAACGCTTGAAGCCACTTTCATAAAATCTCTTGAACCTTTTTTTGTCTCCAGAAAGAGAGTGTTTATGGATTACAGCTTTCTCGCTAGCGGTGCAAGTGAGTGCGTCATCAATCGCGGACTTGCTTTCTTCAACCAATCAGACGCGCCTTGTTTCGATGTCTTCCAATACTATATACGGTATATACCACGGTTTTTTTGCAGTTTGTTTTTTGTGAACAAATTCTTTTGACGAGAATTGGCAGTCTTCAAAAAACTACCAAAAAATTAAAGAGTTATGGTTCTGTCTATTCCATTGGTTATTTTAAAGTTTTTTGTAAACAAAAATTTATTGAAATATGGATGAAACAGACTACTGTAGTTTTTAAAAAGTGATTAAATCAATTATATACTAAATTACTCTAATATTTTCATTGCACACGCTGCAACAAAGATAAATTGATTTTACAATATTAAAGACCATAAGGAAGAACTGATAAAAAATATCCTACTTAACTCCAAACACATCACACTAAACAAAAACACTTCAACGCATCTATTATCCAATCAAACACAACAGCCTATTTCACCAGATATTACCACTACTTCAGCAGACTTGCATGATCGCACAACCTGGCAGACCATCCACTCCCTCACATACAATCACTTAAAGTAGATTATATTTCTGAAATGGTGCTGGTTAACAATGCGTAACCGCACCAAACCATCATATGAGAACTTTCATAAAACACATATTTTAAAAATTTAAAATGCTTTTTTTTACAAAATCCTGACGTGTACGTGGAAAAGTAAACTTGGATTCGAATTTAGCGCCTTCAAATTTACAATGTGAACATCAACTTGTTCTTGACTATTTTTGAAAACAAAAATTTGTTGCACTTTGTAATTATTCTTTTGGTGTAGTTCACACGAGCAAGTTTTGGGTGTAAATTAGGATATAAAAGAAAACCAATTTACGTTTTTTATCAACCTCCTTCATAACTCCTTTACTAAGCGTGGTGTACCGTCCAACATACCAAGCTTGTACAATTCACTTGGTTTGGTTTTTGTTCATTTGTCTTGGAAGCCGAAGTGTTCTTGCTAATCTTTCTAGACAAACGGCAGGATGGGATGAAGAAATTACTAGTTCGAATCAGAAAAGTTGCTAATTGGTTGTCACTTCTTTCTCGGTTTAATGAAGTATCCGTTCCCCGTTGTTTTAAAACTTAAGAATTCAAAAAATTAAAAAGTCCTGAAATATGCAATTTCTCAGATGCTTCATATGGAGCTTGCTCGTATCTGCAATTAATTGATGAAAATAACAACGTGGCGTGTTCCTTTTAATTGGTAAGCCGCGCATGTCCCCAATTAAAGCCATCTCAATCCCTGGATTAGAATTCACTGCAGCTGTCTTAGCCGTAAGATTAAACAAACAAATGCAAAAAGAGTTGAATTTGGAATCCTGCACTTCAATCTTTTGATGTAACTCCACAACAGTGCTTAATAAAAAATCAAGCTAAGCGTTTCCCTGTGTTTGTGACTAACAGACTTGCAATCATTAAGCAAGGCAATAAACCGGATAATTTGCATTATTTACCGTCAAAGCTAAATTCAGCTGATTCACTTAGTCGAGGCATATCGGCATCGTCTACGGAGCAATAAAGGCTTGGTTGCGAAGAACAGGGTTTTTTCAACCTATTTATGACTTTGGTGAATTTGAACTTCCAAATAAAACATTACCTGACAAATTTTGCCTTACAGATAATTAATAAATATAAGCTTGATGTTTGACACCACGGATGTAATAAATCGCTTAATTAACTGTTCTTTATCTTTGTGCAAACTAAAGAGATTAACGACTTGACTTTTACGGTATAAAAACTTTCTCGAAAACAAATTCAGGCATTCTCGCTATAAGTTTGACTCTGCACATACTGCAGATGAATTAAACGTTGCAGAGAAAGCACTAATCAGATATGTGCAGCGACAACGTTTTCTCTTTCTTACCGATCCTAAAAATAAAAATAAAACAAAGCCTTTTCCGCGTTATATGCAAAAACTACAACCCATTGAATTTAACGGCATCTTACGAGTAGGAGGCCTGTTGGAGAAGGCTTTAGTTAAATTTGATGTAAAACACCCAATTATACTGCCGCAAAATTGTCACTTTTTAAAATTAGTGATTAGACAAAATCATGTTGAAATGGGTCATTCAGGGGCAAGCCACACTTGGGCTTCAGTACGGGACAATTTTTGAATTGCGAAAGGTGGTTCTGCAATCCGGCATGTAATAGGACAATGCACTACCTATAGGAAAAGAAATGCCAAAGTAGGAGAACAATTCATGGCTGATCTTTCTCATGTAGACTATAGTCATTTGAGAGGCCGTTTTATAATACTAGCATAGATTACTTCGGCCCGTTTATGATTAAGCAAGGGCGTAGTCTTGTTAACCGCTATGGATGCGTGTTTGCATGTATAAATATGAGAGCTGTTTACATAGAAATTGCAAATTCTTTGACGACAGACTCGTTTATTAACGCTTTGAGGCGATTTCCTGCCGGTAGAGGCAAACCCAATTGTATATTTTCTGACAACGGCACAAATTTTGTCGGCGCGGCACGCATACTGAGAAAATCTCTTGAAGAATTAAATAAGAGCAAGATAGATTGTTACTGCTGCCAACAAAATATAAAGTAGGTTTTTATACTTCCCAGCGCAATCCACCCATATGGATCCTGGAAACGTATGATACGTTCCATACGCAAGAGTTTGAACGCTCTTATCGGCAGCCAAACTTTAAATAATGAAGGGATTAATTACATTTATGACTGAAGTTGAAGTCATACTAAATTTTGGAACAGTGGTGCCAGTGATGTGTGATGACAAAGGCCAGGAATCACCATCACTTGCTTCTTTTTAAGGGAATACCAAACCTACCTTTTGTTTTTTGTATTAGCGTCACAAACTTTACTTTGGAATCCCAGAAAACCAGTTGAACAAGGTGACCAGAATACCTGCGCTGAAATAAAGCTGTGTACTGTATATTTTTTATTTATTCCGGCTCAAGAAGTAGTTTGCTCGAGACTGAAGCTTTTATACAGTGGGCTTCAACTAAGTTTGAATTAATTCGTTTGAAAACTCCTCTCCGCAAACAGACGGAGATCACTGTCTCTAACTAGAAAGAATGTATTACAAAACCCACACAATTTACAATTGACGTAAACTCTTTCCCCAATTTTGCCAAACTTTAAAGCGGTTCCAGCTCTACAACTTAAATTCATCCGATATACAGTTAATTCTATCTCTATAGAATTAATCTCCAAAATACTGGCGCAAAAAAATTCCAACACTTATTAATCAACACACTGTAACGACTGGGCTTACTGCCCTTGAATCTATACTCTGGAATAATCACTGGAAACTCTGCGTCGAATCAATTGGAATCGGATTGACATTGGAATCGACTTGGCTTGCAAATGCAAATCAAGCGCCTGCTTATATAGAAGGACGTCACGAGATGCTCCATTACGGTAGCTTGCACCCCATTATACTCAAATTTTCTACTATCTGCTACCACAAAGTTTATACTCGGTCATCGTGCGCTATAGAGAAAAACAACCAATCGGAAAATCAGGAAAAAACGTATTATGTCACGAACTGTCAGGTTAGAAGAGAAACATTCAAAAACAATCGTAAAATAGCTTGCAAACAAGTTAAGTAAAATAAAGAGGAGCTTTACCAACTATGCGATTATTATTTGGCTATAAAAATGTTACGCCAAAATAAAAATTAAAAATACTCTAAAACAGAAAATAATTATTGTTTTATGAAATTAAAATTATCGCGGATGAAGTGTAACAATAAGAATCGTTGCTATACGCGTAGACGCTGGGCTCAAATCCAATATATAATATAAGCAACCAATTCTGGTGTCGTTGAACAAAAGAATTTCTTCCTAAACTTTTTCAGAGGCAAAAATGGTTTCAGAAAAACAAGTATTTGCAATTCAATGACATTGTTTTGATTCTTGAAAAAAACCAGCAAAGATTGAAGTGGGTCCTGGGTAGAATGGTTAAAAAGTTTCATGATAAATCGGGTGTAGTTTGTACGGTTAAAGTTAAAGCCCCTAGCTCTGTAATTACGCGGCCTATAGCTAAACTGTGTTTGATTCTAGGAATTGATAAGGAAGTGGGTAACAAACTCGATTGAGTAAAAATGATAACTGCAATTTTGTTATTCTCTGTTTTGCTTTAATACCTCATTTTCTTGCCGGCATGTACCGATTTATTTGATTGGTAACCATTATGTTTTTTGATTGTGTTTGTTTTATAATTTTCTTTTCTCTAAAGTGCCGTATTGACATTCTCATGAGGGGGAGTGTTACGTCGTACGCGTAAATATTTGCCGCGTTGCTGATTGGCTGCGGGTTTCAAACCAGGACGAGGCAGTTTTGCAACTAGTATATAATGTCGAAGTGGTTTTATTGATTTTCTATTGTAACGCCTAACCTTTTTCACAGATAAAACTGCGAGGTGATAGGTCACGTGATCAAGCTACATCCTATTTGCACGTGTGGCGAAAACAACTACACAAAGAGCGGTAATGGTCTTGCTGGCGCGATCAAATAACATTCATTTAAAGGGAATAACGGAAATACGGTACAAATACAAAATACTAAGAAATGAAAAGTTATAACATAACGGCTGCCATGGGAGTAGATAAACGTTGTGCAGCAAGAGGATGAGCGCTGCAAGTTAAGTCTGCTGCAAGCGAAATACAACGTGTTAAAGTACATTTTTGAAAAACTTTGCAAAATAAAAGCAAATGCCTGCACGAAAGACAGTGTGTGGCGATGAATTTGCTACACCAACATACAGTCAACCTGATGCTTACACGTCACAATCCCCACTATGCTTGTCACACACACATGACACTAATCACCTCTTTAACTGTTGCCAAATACCAACACAACACAAGACCATTAGTTTGTGAAAAAGCTTTTAGAATCAGCAGAGGTAATCCAAGAAGGAAAATCTAGATTGAGTTCTTTGAGGTGTTTAGAGATGGCAACTCCAAGACATCCTTGAAGGAGTGACAATAGCATCAACATGATTAATTGACACAGTGAGAAAACTTAAAATGCTCTTAAATAAAATATTTTTTACAAGTAATAAAGGCTAATGCGAATTTATTATATCAGATTGAATTAAAGTATAAAAAGGAATCACTGCCTGACAATGAAATAAATGAATGTTAGACAAACCAAATGAGTGCAATGATGTAGCATGCATAATGTGCTTAAGTATATTAACGCCATTATTGCAAATTGCAGCAAAACACCGTATACAATTGCAGAACTTACGTTAAGGCATGCAAGGCCATCAATAATTTTTCTACGCAATTAAACAAACTAGGTGTCTGTAGTTGTGCCGTGTTTTTCAGTGATAGTTTAGTTTGACATTAACAGTTTTTTCTTGTAGTTTACATGGTGCCGCATAAAACATATTCCTGTAATGAGCAATAAATACCAGACGACGCATTATGCGAACAACTGTGTTGCTCTTTACGATTTAGTTATTAATATACAGTATATCGGTTCAAACAAAAGTCATTTCTACAAATTGTGTCTGGTTTTTATTCGTAAAAAAGGTCTTTATTCATTTTTTAAAAAGATTACAATGTATCTACCATGCCGGAAAAAAGTATTTTTACACTGACTAAATGTTTTTGTGAAAGAATCAAATATAAAGATTTTACAATTTGCAGTTTTTTTTGCACATTTATTAAGTACAGTATCTTGTTATTTTGCCTTTAAAATTGATAATTATTTAAAGACATTTGGGCATGAACTCAGCAAAAGAGGGAAGTAGATGGAGTCCAAGGTTACTCAAAGCTTTTTTAGCTCCTCCTGCAAATCACTGATATAGCTTGGTCGCCTATCTCGGATTTTGTTTTTAGGAAATTCCAGACATTTTCAATTGCGTTTAGGTCTGGTGAATTTCCAGGCCACACCAAAACTTTGATGTTAGGGTCATTTCAAAAATGTTTCACGACCTTTGACTTGTATGCGGGGGTGCCTTTATGCATAAAATATTTACATTGATAAATCCTCCAGAACGTGAGAAGATGCTCTTTGAAAACGTTGATGTAATTATTTCATTTTGTGTTTACATTTTTAAAATGAAAGTACAAACCTGCCCAGCCTAAGTTTTACTGAAAACTCACCACGTCATTACACTGTCGGTGTGTTTGACAGTTTTTATTGTAAACTTTGGACTATAATGTAATGAAGCTCTCGGAGGGCTAACCATCTTTGGGACTACCTTCACCAATGTAAAAGTGCTTTCAACACTAAACATCACTTTTCTTATTTTTGCAATTGTCTAATGTCGATATTTCTTGCAAAATTAAGCCTTTTTATCTTTATTGCTGCAGCGAGTATGGGTTTCTTGACTGCACGACGATATGGTAGATTATAATCCTTTTGCAGTTGATGACAAATTTTCCTGATCGAAACGTTGTGGAAAAACTCAGGCTGCTTGTTTTTTAATTCAGCGGCGGTTATTAACGGATGTGCTTTCACTTCACGCTTCAAAAATTTATTCGTTTTTGGTGATGTCTTCTTAGGTGCGCTGGAGCCCGACTTTCTTTTCGGTACTATCTATGGTGGCAACGATGCTGCTAACATGTTTAGTTGATAAACTGCTTCTTTTGAGACCCCAATATCTTTGGCTACAGGAATCACAGATTCTCCTTCTCCAATAAAGTCAAGGCCCGAATTTTCTTTCATTTGCATTTTCTTTTTATCCATTTTAATATCTATAATAATTTTTGCAACAGCTCAAAATTTTAAGAAAATAAAAAATGCTGTCCGATTTTATTAAACTATTTTTCACCAAGCATTAAAGCAACATGAGGCACGCAGAGCAATGGCTATGCAGTAAAGTATAGCCAGAGGCTATTCTATGACGTAATTATAAGCGTTAACAGGACACAATATTTTTGGCGAGAATAGAAAGTACAACACTTGTCAGAATTTTTCATGTAAAGTTTTTTGTCGTAACATGTAAATTTTTTTTGCTCGTACTGTACATTGTGTTCAGTTGTATTTAGTCGAATTGGCAAAAGTTATGTAATTTAAAATCTATCAAATAACAAAGACGTATCTCTGGTAAAAATGTTTGCTTTCGAATTATGATTCTCATTCAAAATTCTTATCATATTAAAAAACGCACTTCTTTAAAGTAGGTTTTACCAAAATTGCTATTATGTTGTTTTAGCTTTTGAGTACTTTCAAACGAAAGAACAAGAAAAATAATTTTTTTATTTCAGCAAATTGGAAATATATAATATTGAAAATGTTGTGAAAGATTGGTTTGGTTTGACATCACGTTTTTTGAGACGTATTGTTAGTAGTAACATGCAATGGAGCGTCAGCAATACCAGGCCATCACTATATTTTATTAACTTCCTGAGAGTTAACTCTAGCTTTACGGGAAATTTTCTATAACTAGTTTTACGGAGGGGTCGTTTTTGACCCCGATCTTGTTTTGCTTATTGTGTTTTGTCACATTAGTTTCTGAACTACTAGTCTGCTGTATTGCAATGATTACACATAACGAAATGATTTTACTTTCAAAAAGGACGTTTTGTACAAAATACATGTATAAAAGCATTTAACCAGTCAGTTTTGTGCAAGCTGAGCACTTCACATAAGTTACTCTGAAATTATCTTGTGAAGATTTTCTACAAGTAGGTTTTTGACATAAAATACAAATTGAGACTGTCTTGTTGTCGCAGCGTACACCATGACACTTTCTCCGCTTCCGGACTCCTGCGTCGTCTTCTCTGAGCTGCCTATTGCGTTTGCTCGGACAAGGTTCTTGCTTGCCCAATAGGTTTTCTACAAGTATTGGTATGAACTACCGGCGTGTTATGCGATTGCTTGTTACTTTTTTATACAATACGTAGGAGTTGATAGCAGCAATGTCCAAGATGTTGCCCCAGACAGCTACCGGCCATCTACGACTCGCTGACCTTGTAATGTATAAGCGTGCCATTTGATCAAAGCAAGCAACTCCTACTTTGTTTGCGTTATAAAATAAAATCTTTTTCGGCTTTTTCTTTTCATTACTTGTATCAACATCTGCTGAGTCGTACATGCTGGAAAGCAAGCAAACTGACTTTTTCTCTTGCTTGATATTTCATAAATAAGAAGTTTGTGGGATCATGCCAACAAAAGTTACTTGAGTATGCAGCTTTAATCTGTGATTCAGTCATTTTTTTGCATAACTCGCGTCGATTTTTTCGAATTGTTCCTACAATAGATAGTTTGTCTCTCGCAAGTTTTTCGGCAATGTTGTCACATGTTATGTTGTAACCCTTTCCTTTGATATGTTTGCAAAGATTGACAACCACGGATACAGCAAGAGGAGCCTTAAGCGCTGTTCTTTTTTTTGAGCTCCAAGACAAACATGAATGTTTGAGACATACTTTGTTTCCACGCCAGCCAGGACCCAAAACTTCACACCATACTTGTCTGGCTTATTTGGCATAAAAGTTACAAAAGAACAGCGCGACTTCAAAGGCATTAGTTGTTCATCCACTGTTAGCGAAAATTTACACGTATACTTCTTCTGACATTGAATAGCACAATTTTGAAATACTCGTGTAATCGGTGCAAACTTGTCAGCGCCGGGTCCACTTCTGACTCTGTTTGGTTTGTCATCAAACCTCAGGTATTTTAAGATTTTTAGAAAACAATCTCTGCTCATATTTTCATAAAATATTGGAATGCCATATCTTTTGCTCCACAAGAAAGCTACGGGATGATCTTTACCATAGATCCCTCTCGCATACTGAAGTCCAATAAACGTGTCGTGATTCGTGTATGCTTAATGCGTGGTTGCAGCGTGCTTGCCTTATGTTCGAGTCTATGTTTTTATTTTATCGTGTCCGCTTCCCATAATGCTTATCTTGTGAAATTTTGCAACAGTGTTCCTGTGTCCCACGGTAAATGATTAGGATTTCGGTGATGCTTGCTATATATATATACGGACGTGTCTGTATACCATTGGAGACAGACAACAAACTATAAGGAACGTTATGCTGCTGTTCTGGGACGGAGATGTGTAATTAATTAATGAATTCTGTTAAAATAAGTTTTTCATGTGATATTGTGTTAGGGTTAGTTTCAAAATCAAACTCCTAATCCTAACAAACGTTTCTAATTCGGCTATGCTCACAGTAAATTGTTCATTGCTTCTTCGTTGAGCTTCTTCATTTGTGTATCTGCAGATCATACGCAAAATATGTTCAGATATGAAATGTTTCCGCACATCGTACGGGCTTCTTGATGAAGCTACATCACGAGGAACCTCTGGTTTAGTTGTAAACACGTTATGAGCTCCAGCACGCCCACTACTTACTGGATTGAAGCATTTTCACGGAGTACCATCTCTGCCTAACAAGAACTCAGAAGATGCCTGCATAGAAGATGTAGGCTGGGGGATTAAATCATCATCACTTTCACCTTTGCTGAAATCTGAATCAATGTCTATGTTTGCTGGTGATACCTCTTCTTCGTCTCCAACAGAACCAGAATAAATCTCTTTTTCATTTACAGCTTATCATCAGTATCCGATAATAAGATTGTGTCTGCAAGTTCGTTAGCATTCATATCTATTATAAAGCTTGCTTTAGACTACAGGATAAACAAATTCTGCGAAATAAAAACATTTTCATTGATTCTAAAGTTATACGAATGACCTAACAAATAATCATAAAACAGCTTTTGTTTACTCTAGTACGCTGTGGGCTATTTGTGTACTGTGCGTCATAAATAAAACCATCCTGGCTAAGGCAAAAACTTTGTCATTATTGGCTAACGCAAATACTATTTTGCTAGCGGTACTCTCCTCATACCAACTACTGTAATAAATTGCAATTTAATACAAAAAAATATTTATAAAATCCTGTTAACCAGCTGTATTTATACTTTTCTTTTGATTATTGTCATTTGTTTCCTTATCAACAAAATAACTAATATTTCAATTGCAGCTGATATGATGCACTACAAACAGAACTTTGTCTCTAAAAAGATCTTTCTGAATGGACTTACAGAGTTGGAATACCAATACCTGATTTTCATTGTCATAAGTATTTACTTAAAAGGTTCTTTCAACGTTGTTGTCATATTTTGCTGTTGCTACACATCACAATGTTGTTGTCACAGATCAGCTATTGCTTACCACTGCTAACAAGATGTTTTACAATACAGCTGTGTCTCCAATAATGCCTGGTCTCTGCTAAAACTAATTATATATATGAAAAGGGTCGAAAGCGACCCCTCCGTAAAACTAGGGGTAGCTTTTTTCCAGACGCAAAAACTCAATTAGTATTTTTTAAAGTTTCATAAACTGGAATGCAATCTAGAGTAAATTTTGGGAAAAGTCAAAGCAGTTATTTGATATTCGGTCACGCATTTAGAAGATATAAAGCAAATAAATATCATCCAGGGTCGAAAACTAACCCTTTAAGCTCAGTCGTTTTGCTGGCTCTAAATTTCCCAAATTTTTCTTCATTAAGCAAACATACAAAAGTTTTGTATAATGATCTTGCAAATTTTTAGGCTAATATCACCATTTTTTTTGTTTTTTACGTTTATAAAAGCTCAAGTAACATAAACAATATTGTGATTCAGCAGCTCAATCCGAATCGCAGTTAAGTTTTAAATAATTTTTTAATCATCATTAATTTTAATTGAAGCTATTTTCACTGACATAAACTTTCATGGTTCGCTTAGCTTCTGGTGGCCATCTCAACATTTGTCTTGCAAAGCACTTAGGTTAACTTCTAGACCAGGGATCAACTTTGTAAGGCATTGTTTTAAACAAGAAACGGTTTTTGTTTTGGGTTTTGATGTTTCAAAATTACGTATAATGGCAAAATCTCATGATCTAACTTTACGATTTCGGTCTGAAATTTGAGTTATTAAAACTAAAAGCAAAAAAGCATAAATTAATCAATTTATTAATACCTACTTTCTTAAAACGGTCTACTGTGTTATGTGAGAACTGAGGTTTGTAATGAGCTTTTCAAATTGATACAAATGAATCGCAGAAAATTATAGACTACTCTTAAAACGTTTTAAAACTTTACGTACCGCTAAAAGTTGCACAAGTGAAACAATTTGTTTCACTATTTTGTATTTTGAAATGCCGGGATGTTTATTTTTATCAAAAGATTTAGCATTTATAAAAGTAGCTGAGAATGAACTTGGTATATGGTCAGAATTCTTTATGAGAAGAATTTACTGAAGCTTTTTGCGATAAGTGGAATTGGACGACACAAATCTGAGTTCTTCTTCCTCGGGTGGAATAGATGTTTCTCTTTCTCGCGTGGAAATAGACACTTCAAATGTTATGGCAGATATTGTTCAGCCAGGCCACTGCCTCCTCACAAACTGTTTTCAAAACAATCCCCCTGCTTGGATGATGAAAAATGGGGCAAGATGATATTATGTGATTAGCGGTTTGGTACTCCGCCCCACACATTACAGAATGCTCTGGGAGCCATACCCCCATCTGTACAATGTCGAATGGAATAAACCAACGCCAGTGCGGAGGTGATTAAGCCTGGCCTAGGGAGGTGTCATTCCATATTCCATTTAATTTCAGCCCAACATGATACACTGGTGTACAACTTAGAAAAGTCCTTTAAAAATCCCTGTACAGCAGGCACAATGAGGTGTCTCGATTCGAGACGTCGATGTTCACTATAAGAAGAGGGCAAGAGCCTTTTGTCTGAGTTAATAGATATCTTCATTTTTTGTTATGATTTATGACTGCTTCATAAACTATTTTGATATTTTTACATTGCATTTTAAATACAAAAACAATGACTTTTATTGTTTAAAAATAACTGTCATTTTTATGGGCAAAGCAATAACATTTTCCCAAAATTATCGCAGTTTAATGACCTTAAGAAAAGATTTAAGACGTTTGCCAAATCTAAAAAATTATTATTTTCTTAAAAATAAAGATTTTAGTCAAATCACAAAGTTAATTTTACTATCAAACTAAAACTTGCATGTCAGAAAAAGTCAATTTTTTTAGTGTGAAAGTTCCAGAACAATTGAAATCATTGCGATTCTTTTCGGATCAACAAACATCAATTCGATTTTGAGTTGAAAGTATCGAATGCAAAACAAGAGCTTCCGTGTACTGACTCTTGGTAAATTTTAACTTTACTGTCAGAGTACGACAGTAGTGTTTTTACACATTCGGAAAAAAGTATTTCGGACAATTTTTTCGTGCCATAGCTCAACTTACCGCTTAAAACTTATTGTGACTGACCTGAGTGAAGAAATTGAGTAATGAACATTTAAAAATTGCTTTTTTTAAATCACAGCCAGTTTTCAAAGCCTTAAAAACATGGATGGTCAATTTCTTATTGTGTTAGATGGTCAATTTCTTATTATTATATCAATTCTTATCAGACCAAGAGCCATATTTCTTATTGTGTTACCCCAAAGAGCCACATTATTTGCATGGATTCACAAATCACACAAATGAATAACATTCACACTTACCATTGCTGAGCCAGATTTGTAACAAATGTCACACACAACACAATAATTTACATTGAACAATAATGTTTCACAGATAAACTTTGAGTTCAAACAAATCCACAAACAAAGTTTGCAATTGCATGGCTTTTTCTTGGAAAAAATTCAAAACAGATTTGTCTGTTTTTCTGCATGACTTTTGCACGTAATCAACTTATCTTAGAGAAGTTCACTATCTTTCGGAAATTCCCGATTGTTCTCAGCAAAAAATGAGTCGAAACGATGCTTAAGATTTGAAGTTTTAAAATGCGCTAATAACACTTGACATATAAAAAAGAATATTTTGCCATATTTTGCCATTTTGTTCAACAAAAAAATATACAAAAGAAAAAACTTCCTCATTTTGTTAAAACGTCCTCTATTTAACGCCATATTTTTGTTCGTTTATATTTTTGTGCCATTTTGAGAGCGAACTCGAACCAAATTATTTAATTAAATAAACTAATGTTAATACACCCTAAAAAACACAAACAAACTATGAACGTAAAAGCTGCATGAAAACAGGCAAAACGCCATGGGTTGACCGCCCCTGCTCTAAAATGGACTGAAATTAAAATTACAAGGAAATACTTCGATAAAATGAATTAAACTGGGACAAGTTTAACTAGTACATGGTAATTAAACTACATAACAACCAGCATCAAAACATTTGAATCCTTCAAAGGAATTAATTCAATTTTTTGTTATTGTAGTTAAACTCTGACGATATGCTCGAGGATACCCATTATTAAATTATTAAAGATTTAATCAAAGGTAAGCAGCAAAAAGATAAATTTTGGTTAATGATGCAAGATGCTCTATGCCAGAATTTTAGTTAGTGGAGGCTAACTTGACTTTTCAATGATTAAGTCCGTTGCTCAGTTTGGCTGCAATTTAAAACTTTTAGGCAAAGGCTTCTGATAACGAATAGCTTTGTTTTCCTCCGCACGACCGGATGTCATTATAAAAATTTTATTGACCAGTTAATTATTTTTAATTTTTAGGGTAGAGTTGTTGTTGTTTTTGTTGTAAGAAGCTTAACTTTCTAATAATTTTGTATTGAAGCATCATTTTAAAGAAAATAGCAAGAATCACTCAGGCAGATCAAGCATTAAAGTTGGGTTAATCTGCTCGCAAGTTTTTCTGTAAAAGCACTGAACTGTCGCGTGAAAATACTAATTTGGAGTATTGAAAAGTGCTTGTGGTCTTGCAGAAGTAAAAAGAAACGCTAATTGAATTTAATTCTAGACCTTCCAAGTACCTCACAGTTGTTTCAAAAATATCATGTAAATAGCTTCGTTTATCAAAACGCAATGCTTCAAGTATGAAAAAACCCTGAACTCATCACACGTTTTGACATAAAAAAAAAACAGAGCACAGGATGTTTTTAACGTTCAAAATGTTGCAAAACATGATGCACTTTAAGGAATCGATATACAGGAAAACTTTTTCCGAATTCGTGATAGGTTCAATGATATGAGTTATTCTCAAAGCAGTCAAAAAGCTTTAAAAAGAATTTTTGAAGTGTTGTTTCAGAAGTGCTGCTGGCAGCTTTATTAGCAAGTAAATAAACATGGCGACAGCTAAGTAAGTGCTAAAAAACAAAAAAAACACAAGAAACAGAAAAAACCTTAATCAAATAACTTTAGAATTGACCAATTGGGTTATCTCATAATGTACTGTAGAGTGCAAAACAAATAGAGCTTGATTAGCTGCAGTTTATGAAAGAAACTATCTACTATTGATATGAATGGATTAGTGTTGTTGAATTTAATTATCAAGTAGTAAAACTAAATTGTTGTACGGTTTTAACATAACTTTTTGTTGCTTTGAATTTTTTATTGTATAGTTTTTTGCAAGCTTCCCAGGATTGTGCCGAACGAAAACTTTTTTTAACTTTTGATGAATGAGTCAAATTGAATAGTCGATTGAATTAATGAGTTAATAATGAGTCAATTGACCAATCGATTTCGATTTCGGTTCAAAACCTTGCGTAGTCATTCTGTTGTGTCTTGAAAATAAATCTTACGGCGCTTTCCTCTGCTTTAAAAAATTAAAAATTCCGGCAGGACGGAATGCTGCACATTGCAGCATCTTCGAAAATAATCGCCTTGCGATTGCGCAAAGTTAAAATTCCGACGTAATCCTGCATAGAGGAGGATAATGGAGATGATGATTATGATGGATTTTTTTGCTTAAGACAAACTCGCTCAAGAATAATAATAATGATTAAAAAAATAAAAATTTAATAATAAATATTTAACCCTTCAGGTTATTTTATGGTAAATGGATTGAACCGGAAGGTTAAAAAAACTCATACGGCAACAAAGTCATCAGCTCTAACAGATTATACTCCAAAAAAATCTTGTTTTACTTCACTAAACTCACCCGAAAAAAACAATCTTAAGTTTTATGTTAGATCAAGCGTAGAAAACCTAAAAGCAATACGGGTCTTGGTATTTTTAAAAAATTTCCTACATATTACAGTAAAGGTTTCATTAAATAGTAGTTTTTGGGGAAATGGAGCCATTTTTAAAAAACACATCACCACTTTAATTCAATGAGCTAAAACGATTGAGTTAACGAAAGATTATCACTTTAATCTAGTAATGCTAACATGCTTCTTACAAAAGCACAGGGCTTTCATTTACCAGAGATTCTTTTCTGTGTTGGTTCATGTTTATCCAAAAATTATAGTATTTCCTCGTGAAATCAACAGATATTACTTAAATTAAGTAGATATTTAGATTGTCGGTTTGGAGCAGTTTAAGGCATTTCTTTAGGATTAAATTTAATTTTGTAAGTGTTCGCTTTTATAATTTTTTTGAGTAGATAACTAAAGAAAAAAAAGACCAGCCAGTTCTAAAAAATAAAAAAAAGAATTAAAAAAATTTTTTTCGAATTTTCAACCACTCAAGAAATTACTCATTTAAAAAATAGGGATAACTGGATAAAAAAACATTTCCTAATAAAACATGGTCGGAATCATGGAGTTCGTAATAAATTTTGCAATTAATAAACTACCAGTTTTTAAACATTTAGCTTGAAAAACTTTAAAATAGATCTGGATGTTTTGGTGTAAAATTGATTTTCTTTCTAAATCAATTTCATTTTTTCTCTTCTTTTTTCCATTGCAGCCGAATGATTCAGTATTTAAACAGGTTTTTCTAATTTTTCACGTTTTTTTTGGCTAACCTGCTTTCGACCTCTCTATACAGTTTGAGTTTGATTTTCTTAATAAAAACAAAGCTGGTTGCAAAAGTAAGACTAGGGTTTTTGCTTAAGACAAAATACAGGGTGCCTGACATAAAAACCCTAAATTTTCTTTTGATAACAATTTATTAAACAAAATTAATGCAGCACATAAATTAAACACGTAACACGAGCAGAAGAAAAACAGAAAATGTTCAAAGTGTTCAAGATAATGTTCAAAATGTTTTCCATTAACTGCAGAACAGCGACGTAGACGATCCAACCAGTTCGAGTTGCTCTTTAAAGAATATCGAAAGAAATATCGATCCATGCATTAGTTAATACATCCTCTAAGGTTTGAATATCATTAATTTCTCTTCTTTGCAACTAGACTTTCTTCAAGAAAAGACTCCAAATACAATAGTCCATAAGATTGAAGTCTGGACTCTTAAATGGCCACTGGTGAGGATCAATAAAATCTGGAGTGTTCTCCCGGAGCCAGGCAACAGTGTCATTAGCAATGCGTGCCTTGGCACTATCCTGTTGCCAGATCCAATATTTACCATGTAATACCTAATCACTGTCTTTAAAGATCTGAGGACACATCTTCTCTCTGTAAACGACCTAATTTAATGTCTTTTTTTCTCATATATTGTAAAAGACCTTCCTGCCCAGCAGCATATCTTTCAATAAAACGGAGTTGAGTTTCACCACACCACCATAGCAAAGGATAGGCCGTGTCTGTTTGTCTATTTCAACTAGCCAATCGTCATCGAAAATGTTTGTTTTGATTTTAGCAGCTCGATAGAAGCGTTCATTCTGCCTATTGAGTGGTACAGATACGCTGAATGACGCCTCATCTGAGAACCACACCTACTTCCATTGTTGTTATGCTTTAAAACGCTGAAGCATAGGATCCCACTTTATCTTTCAAGCTTACTGGTGTGCTTCAGTTAGAACGTTGCGTTTTACTCTTCGATAACATTTCAAATATAACTTTTTAATTGTTCTATACACAAAACCTTTTGACACTCCCAGTTCTTTATAGATTTGACGTTGAATTAAATGTCGTCTACGATGATCTGGTGGAGTTACAACACGATTCAAAACAGCTCGTTTTGTAGGGCTATTATGTGTACAAGAAGTACTAGTACCATGCTTACGCTCTTTTGCTGCGGGAGATCCACCAGATTTCAACGCAGCGGCAACACCTCTATATTGATCAGTTGTAACTTTACCAAAAAAAACAGGTAAAACTTTCCGACATTTACGTAAACCCCACGTTGCATGTTCTTTTTTGATTAGGACGATTACCTCACGCTGGAAATCGTTCAATTGAGGCATGAGGGCAAAAACAACAATCCAATAGCTAATACCATGCAAATCTTAAATAAAAAGTTTAATTATAAATACAGTATTATGACAGATATAACAATTAAACTAAAATATAAAACCAAATTTAGCGGTTTTATGTGGGGCACCCTGTAGTTAAAGAATACAATTGTTATTGTATATCTATTGATAGAACTTATCAAAAGAAAAAGGGATTTAAAATGTCAGCAAATTTTAAATAACTAATTTTTGAAAACCTTAAACATTTAGCTTGAGATTTTTGACATGTTTCTTTTGATTTTGTGAGCAACTACTTTCAAGCGTCATAAAATAAGACTCAGGCTAAAGAACATTTTTTACATGCTTTATAGTACATTGCATATACAGTACTTAATAATATCCCAAGCATGAATAAAATATCATCATCATCACATGATTCTCGAAAAACAAACATTTTTGAAACTTTTAGATAAAATTTGTTTCAAAATATAATAATTCTGTTTATTGAAGTAACAATTAAATTTAGCTCTTTTTATTGATAAAAACAAACGTACTATCATCAACTAACAGCTGTACTTCCAGGCCAGTGTCCTATCACTGGGGAATGGGAAAGCAAATAATGTGGCTATTTAACGCAAACGGTGTCATTATGATCTGTGGTATTTTGGGTTAACTCAAATCAATACTAAAAATAGAAACTTTACTTGAACAAACAGGAATTTAATTTTAATTAAATCATTAATTGTTAAAAAATGTTGCTTTGGACCAAATGTTTAAACTTCTTGAAAAACTTGAGTCCCCTAGTCTACTTTTGTGAAACTCTATAAATCCTGTGAAAAAGTCCGAAGAGAAAAAAGCAACTGAATTTCATGTAAAACTTTTTTTATTGCATAAAAAAGATCTTCTTTTCACTGTTGAAAGGAAAACTTACCGAAGATTTAGTTGATAAAATTTTTTTTGCTCTTTTCTATACTTTTTTGGTTATTAAACATGGTGGCCATAGAGTTTAAACTGTTCAATGTGTCGCCCAAAAATAAGGTCCTTACAAGAAAAACTATTAATTTCAAGTTTTTAGAAATACAGGTACCTTTGAAAAAATAAAAATGTTGAGGGATAACTGTCTTTTTACCAAAAAAGATAGGTTTAGTAGACCACAGTTTAGAAAGTTTGTTCTAGACCAGGGGGTTTTCAATCTTTTTCATACCGTGGCCCATTTTTCAACACAAGGTAACTTAACGACCCATTTCGGTCAACAAAATTAAATTTCCCTCTTAAAATTATGGTGTTCTCTAAAAAAAGGTCTTCACTTGGAATCGTTCTCAAATTTCCCTATTTTTGTCTCAAAATTATAGTGCTCTCTAAAAAAAAAGTCTTCACCTACTTTCTTCCTCCGATTTCTTAACTTTAGTCCCAATCTTTCCAAGACTCAAATAAATTTTAAAATATTAATTATGAATTTAATATTGCCTAAATATTTTACGTTATATATTATTTATAAAAATTTCTTGAGACCCCCAGAAAAAAGCAAAACGACCCCCTGGTTATAAAACCACTGTTCTAGACCATTTCGAAAAATTTACATTAAAAAAGTTCTTTGAGAAAAAATTGATTGCTTTGTTTTATTTAAAAGCTGATCAGAAAATTTCCAAACGCAAAGAAATTAACACATTAGTTAGCTACAAAATTTTTTTTTATTCTTTACCAAAAAGTTTGATAATTAGTAAAAAAACAAAACTACTTTAAAATTTTTAAACTTCCTGTTTTTTCAAAAAAAAGAAAGACTATTTTTGTAAAGATGTTATAAAAAGTTTTTTTACATTTTTGATGACTGATAATACTGATTTGCTCAAAATATTGCTATTTGCTCCAAAAAACCTCCATTAAACTAATTGTGACTTTTCTTTTGTATTTAGAATATATTAAAAAAAAAATGAAACTAAAGTTTGTCTTAACAATTTTTATTGTTGCAATAGTTTTTGAAAGCAAAACAAATGGTAAGAAAAATAGTTTTATGTCATACTTTATAGTTCTAACTTTAACACACTAATGGTGCGATTGTGACTAGAGTACCACAAACAATACCGTTTGATGAAACTTAGTTACCTCTGTATTCTCCACGTTTTAGTTTTCAAAACAAAACTACATAATGAACGTATTAATGTCTACACTAGTATCTTTTAACAAATTTATAAAAAATTTTTAATTTTTTTTCGTTTGTTATTTCTGAATTCATAGAGACTGCTTTCTTACGCACCTATTTCTATATAATTACACAGCTCTTTCAGTGTAATTGAAAATGTATAGTTGCGGGACGTGCAGTAAATTGATTTATATGTGATTTATACTTGTTTTTGCTATTTTATTAAAGTTATAAATAAAAAAGTAACTACCCTTAACTCATATTATTTATGTGCTGTTTGAATTAGTTGAATTATCTACAAGTAGTAAAAATGTTTTCGTAAAAAAGCACTGCGCAATCTAACAATAGTTTTTATATGAAACGGTGATTTTTAGCTATTCGTCGAAGTAAATTTTTGGTAAAACCAACTAACAAAACTTTCAATTTAAACAAAATTTTATTTTTGTTGACAAATTATTAATTAGTTTCAGAAAAATTAATTTTCTGTTTTTGAAAAGTCGATGTTATTTATGAGACACAAGTAGGTCTACTAACGACAACAAAAGACTTAAAATGTTACGGTATATGATTAAGTTATTTAGCCTAGTAGTAAAAGGCTAGCTCAATTCAACTCAGCTGCATGAACAAGTTGGAACGCAGTCGAGGCTATCAAAAAAATTATACCTGTATATGTGTTCAGGCACATCTGCAAGACATCTTGCAAATTCCTTCATCAAAATCCCCCTTGTTTTATTTCTCTTTTTGCTTACTGCATAGCAAAGCAACGTAAACACGACATTAGCGTGTCAATCGTTTCGGTCTTTCCTCTTGTTTTTTTAACATTCTTTCTTTTTTGGTTTAAGTCAGCCAGTTTTATTTCTTTCCTATCGCAAAGCTGCATTTATAGTTGCTATCTTTACTCTTTTACATTTTACTTGTTTTTTTTCTACTTCATAACATGGTTCTATCCTCCTCTTTTTGATTGGTGCATTTTTGTCCACAGCAACTTTTTGTCGACAGCACTGGTGATCATGGGTGCTGGCCCGGGCTTTAAACATATTTTTTTCTTATCGTGTTTTCTTAAGCTATTTTATTAGTAAAAGTGATTACAGTATATTGTAGTATATGGTATAATCATTGTATTTTTTGTAATATTAAAATTGTAGTCTATATGGTACGTAAATTGTTCTTATCAGCGTTTGATATAGCTGTGCGAATTACAATTAGAGTACTGGGTAATTTTTCGTTTAACCTTTTTTTTACCATTGTTCCACAAAGAGAACAAATTTTTCAGAGCTGTTTTAACACCCTTACTATCAATTATAGATAGTGTAATATTGTTTGTACGTTGTTAAGGAGTTGTTTTGCCATATTGACCAACTTAATGAAAAATATTTTGCGCATATGAATATTTATGTGATCGCCATTTTTATGAAAATTGCGTTTTCGTTGTAAGGCATACTTACGAATCTATAAAAATCTTTGTCGTTTTCAAAACGCTTCTAGCGTGCTATCATATTTAGTAGACACATTCGGTCACATCCCCATGCAAAAAGCAATACAAAATGTGGATATTGGGTAGGGTAAAATTTATTTGAAAAATTTTGTTTCCTTTGTGAAACAATGGCGGTTTTCCGGACACAATTTTCTGATTTTCAATCGCAATGTCTTGAAATACATCAGCCTTTGTCTTACGCTAGGAAAGTAGCAGTTTAATATAAAACTATCCAGCTGTGATTTCAATGCAGTCGATCGAGATTTTATTTGTTTTAGAATTAAGTTCATTATTCTATTTTTGTGAAGTCACAGAGCAGATTATCGAAAAATAACGCAACGGTATTGCTTTATGTTTAAACACTCAACAAGCAAAGAAACACGTTTATCAACGGTTTGTTTCAAGCACAGTAGCAGCAAAGTTTAGAAAATTGGGTCAAACATTGATACTAGAGCTTTTTACGGTGCAAAAAGATAATTATACTGTATATCAATGTTGGCAGAAGTCAATGAAACTATAGAAAATGCAAAAAACGTAGTCAATGTTATTGCATTGCCGCCTGAGGCAGGAGACTCTGGTAGCCAGGAGAGCGGTATTGAAGATGTTGCTGACAGTATGGAAGAAATTTTTAGCCAGCTGGGGAACTTGAAGTGGAGGAAGACTTTAAGAGTGATGAAGAATCAGAAGTGACTCTACCACCAACTAGGAAAAAAGAATTTTCGAAATGGAAAAAAAATTACAAATTCGATAAACAATTTTATTGATGACGTTTCTACTATTTTGGGAGATCGCATTCTCAACCTGAATGGTAGCTCACCATTTGAGATTTGGAGATTTTTGTTTACTGAGGAGATGATCGATCAAATTGTTTGCCAAACGAATTTGTATAAAAATTGAGATAAAAATAATTCTAATTTCAATGTTACAGGCGAAGAAATATGCAAGATTTTAGGTATACTCTTACTTTCAGGGTATCATTCTTTATCTGAAGAGCACCATTATTGGTCCAGGCAACAAGATTTAGATGCAGCAATTGTGTCCAATACAATGAGCAGGAACAGGTATCACGAAATAAAAAAGTACCTACACTTCGCTGACAACTAAAACTTAACAGAAGGGGACAAAATGAGTAAAATAGTGCTATTTTGTAAGATGTTAAATCCAAACCCAATTCAGTTTGGCATATTTAACAAACTTTTAAGTGTGGACGAATCTTTAATACCTTATTTTGGTCAGCAAAGTGCCAAAATTTATATTAAAGGAAAACCTATTTGCTTTGATTTTAAGATTTTGTGCTTATGCGGCAGCGATGTTTATCCATACAACATAAAGATTTATCAAGGAAAAGAGAAAAAGTTGCAAGATTAAACTTTAGATCTCGCGTAATCAACAACATGGTTGATGTTATCACAGCAAATTCCAGTGCTGCATGAGTTGTACTTCGATAACTTTTTTACAAGTTATAGTTTGATGTCTGATTTAGCAAAGATTGATTTGCAAGCGACTGGCACGATAAGAGAAAACAGAACAGCAGGCACCAATCAAAAGATGATCAGCTCAAAACAGCTTCAAAAACAGGAACGTGGATGTTTTGAATATTGCTGTGATGGGACTTTTTATACTGCTACGTGGCATGACAATTCAACTTGTGACGATTGCAAGCAACTGGGAAAGTCACATTCCAGTTCATAAGGTTAAACGCCGGGTAAAAGGAGGTGGAAAAGAAATACCACAGCATGATCTTATAAACTCTTATAATAAAAGGATGGGGTCGTTGATCTCATGGCTCGCTTGTGTGAAGCTTACCGCCCAACAATAAGTGGTAAAAAACGGTACAGGCCACTTTTTGTCAATCTTCTCAATACTACGGTTGTCGCTGCATGGAAGATTTACTGTCAGATTGGAGATAAGAAAATAACCTACATTGATTTTGGGAGGCAAGTGACGCTGTGCCTACTCAAAGGTCAACAACATCGAGAAATAGAAAGTAATGTTGCTGCTGAACTACCACTGAATGTACACTTTGATGGAGTAAACCACTTCCTTGGACCTGCAACAACGCAAGGTCGACGTAGAATGTGTAAAAAAAATACCAAAAGTATGTGCACAAAATGCAACATTCGTCTCCATGGGGAGCGTGGCAAGACTTGTTTCAAAACTTATCATATTAG
Source organism: Diplosoma virens (assembly GCA_963680785.1). NCBI lineage: Eukaryota > Metazoa > Chordata > Ascidiacea > Aplousobranchia > Didemnidae > Diplosoma > Diplosoma virens. Next base: position 2,642,579 of record OY796881.1, on the reverse strand, counting down.
TTGCAAATGCATAAACATGAATAAAGCATACTTTTCTCACAACTTGAGTGTTTCTGTAACCTTTAACGGAAAAACGTAGATCTAGGTTAGTACATAAATACACAGTAAAAACTGAAAAAAAACTTGCACGGTAAACCGCCAATGTTCCACAAAGGGAACATAACGTAACTTCCGGTAAAAACTTGTTACGGACCTAAAACTTTGCGAAAAGATTATTTATCACAACAATGGCAAAATATGTAAAATTCATAAAAATCCAATCAGCGGAACTATAAGCGGCAAAATAAAGGTTAAAGCAATATCATGTTAGTATTATTTAAGACATTTATGTTAACAAATTAATTATGTTAGCATATTTTTAAGGCAATGACTATGCTAGCATATATTTAAGTTTATAAATAACTAATCAATAATTTTTCAAAAACACTTTGTTAGTATTTTTTCTTGATCAGATCCAATTTTTGACAGTATTGCAGCTCTTCATAAAAAATAGATGTTGAGTCCAAAAATATAGACATGTTCAAGTTAATATTCAAAATTATCCAATTTACTAGCCATTACGTACTTCAATTTGATGCTTTATGTCATTCTCTTCAATAAAGGGAAAAGAAAATTTTTATTGTCTTGCATGTTCCGCACTTTAATTTGCAAAATGTTTTGCAAACAAGTTGATCAAAAGAAACACAAGTGTTTGGAAAATATGATCTAATAAATAGTGATTTTATATTTCAGATGTTTAAGTTAAAAAAATTGGGCTGATTTGATGATGTAAACCAATCATTAGACTTAAAAAACCAAATAACATGCAAATTGAAACAGCTTGATTAAAAACGTATCTAAAGAACACAAAATGGATAGGTATCTACGTCAAAACTAATTGACCGATATTAAGTTTTTGAAAAAGATTTTTAAGTTATTTTTAACTTGCAACCTTTTCACGGTTGTAACTGTAGGCCGAAAACAAGAAAAATATCATATTACAAAAAGAAATCAACAAATTAAAAAAATTCAAACAACAAGAAAACTTTAAACAATAGATTACGCATTGTTCGATTTGGTACCAGGGCAATTCATACAAACGACAGTTTATCAAACAGAAGTTTATTGAGTAAACTTTTGAGTTGACTATGCAAGTTTCTATCACAAAATCATCTCTTGGTAATTTTAAATTACGTTTATTAACAACAAAGAAAAGCTTTGAGAAGCTGTAATACGAAATGGACCCATTAAATAATTTCGATAAAATTAAGTGCCGTTCGATAAAATGTTGAGTCGCGGTTAGAATACTTTGCTAAAGTATTGATGTATTTAAAAAGTAAAGCTTAGTAGTTATAGATTCAATTACGTTATCATTATTTTTTTGTTAATGCTAACCATTTCAATTTGTTTTTAGGGTGTAAAGATCTTGCATCATGGTGTCGTAATCAAGTGTTTCGTTGTCTTAATAACAACTATATTAGGACTAATTGCCCAGTAACCTGCAAAATTTGTTCTCCGGCAGGTATGGTTGGACATTATTTCTTATAAAATTAATCTTTTTAAAAATCGCACTCAATCTTTACTTCAACTACATCATTGCAGTTGTAAGAAATGACTGGTTAGTGAGAGACAAGAATGTCTTTACAGTAATCAAGTTATTTTGTGAAAATGGGAATTCTAACCAAAAACATCGAAGATTAAGGTCAAACAGAAACTAATTTTAGCTCTATGGCATCTTGTAGAAGAAAGTCTTAACTTCACAAACACAATAAAGATTGTATATAATTTCTAAAGATAAAACTTAATTGGTTAAGATAAAGTATTTCTAATAATTGTTCTATGAAGGTAAGTATAAAACCTAACATGAAATTTACGTAAATTTCTAGCTGCTATGTACATGTAAATAAAACCTTTAAAATATATAAAACCGACATAATCAAGCTTATTTTTTGACATATTATTGTCTTTACGTACTTTGTCTTTAATTTTGTTTTTGTCTTGATTATCAGTCAATCGGGAATCATATTCATGTATCAGCCAATCATGGTTACGTTACATCATTAAAAATTTGAAAAACTTGTTTAGCCTTGTCTATAAAAGTTGTAATTAATCTAATTGGGAAAAAAAGAAACAATAATTAAATTTTGATATTTATTCCTGTGTCTCGATTTTTTTCGTGGTAAAGTTTAATAAATAGATACACAACCATTGCACTGTTCAACGACGAAAAAACCATATAGCGGATTTTTTGGATGTTTTTAAGTACATTTTGGGCGCTGAATTCAAATCTTTATTTAGTTTCGTTTATCAATAAAACTTTTTAGATACAACTATATGAGTTCTGACATACACATTGTTAAAATAATAAAAAGTTTACTCATCAGCTCAGTTAATATTCAATCATTAAGTTGGAAAAATATAATAACGAAAGTAAAGGCTTTACTGCCTCTTACAAAGCAATACTAAGTTTGCTTTTTTCACGCTGCAATGATATTTTGTTTCACTCAGTTTCTGTCGAAACTAACGATAGTCTCCCATCGTCTCCCATCATATCAGTATTATTTTTTTTGTATCAATTTTCGACAATTTCAATATCCTGATGAAATATTTTACAGTGTTCATCACTCACAGCACCTAAATTGTCTGAAAAGAATGCCAGGTGTGAAGGCAAAAGGAGCAACATTAAACTCATTCTACTACCACGACATCGAAAAATTTTTATTACATTCTTTACAATTTTGATTTAATTTTTAGCTCTACAGTTTCCAAGAAAGTTTTCTGCAATCAACTCAAAAGTATTTTATGCTGCCAATTCTTTTGCATTAAGATATTTTGGAAACTTTTTATCAGCAAAAATTTTGAATTTTGGTACTAATGAAAATGAAGCATACAGTTAACCATCATTATGTAAAATCCAAACTTTTTCTAAAATAAGGGTATAAATTTTAAATTTCCACAAATCTTTCAAGAATAATTTGCGTATTGAAGTGCGTTAAGCCTGCTCTGGTACCATGGGGTCAATATAACCTCAGGCTTATTTGATTGGCAAAATATTTCAAACGCTGAAACTAAAAGTTTTCATTTCACATGCTATTTTCTTCACAAGTTCTTGTTAACTATTTCCATTCATGCAACCTTGTTTGCATTGTTTCTTTTGTCGTACATTTTACACATTTTATTGGTTTTGAGTCATATTGGGTTCATGGTACCTTTTAGGTAACAAATATTCTCGGCAGCGTGGTCGAGTGATTAAAGCGCCGGCATTGTAATCAACACCGTCTCGGTCAAAACCCACTCGCGCCATTCTGTTGTGTCCTTGAGAAAGACGCTTTACGGCACATTCCCCTGCTTGGTGGTCCTGGCAAGCAGTTCTAAACTACAGTTATATCTCTATTAATTACAAGTGGTCAGCAATATCTTGGTATCTCCGGAAGCAGGTCGGGTAATTGCCTACCCTGCCTATGTATTAGCGCCTCCGTCGTTTTCCTGCGAGTCAAGAGGATAAATATAGAGATAAAATAAAAAATAAATAAATATATCCGTTTTTGCTTTGCAGAATACTTCCTAATATTCAAGTTACTCTTAGTGTAATATAAAAATTAAGTCCTTAAGACAAAGAATGACTCTGTAGAAAGAAATAAAGAGTTTATTTGAGAAAAAAGATAAGATGAGCAAAGAAAATGAACATGATATTGAAGATGAATTGAGCTGATATGAAAGGGAAGCTGAGCTTGATACCTTGTTAGACACAACAGCGAAACAAATGGAAACGATACAGAATTTATTGTAAAGATAAAGATGTTTTTTTGGTTAAAAACTTTAAGGAAACGATGAATATTTGTGGAAGGCGAAACCTAAGACTGCAAGAAGATAACTAAGGCGAAATATATAGCATGTCGCTAATGTTCCTCAAGCTAAGCGCAAATTGGTGACACCCTAAACACCTCAGGATGTGAAAATAATTGTTTACATCTGTGCGGGAGTTCATCAAAAGCACCTGCAGCTGTTCAAGACATTAATTAGCATTTTTAAGTAGGGCAAAAGAGATGCTTTATTTGTCAAAAATCAAAGAGCAAAAAGTACAGATTTACTTGCAGTAAATGTGGTAACACTATCTGCAAAGGACACAGAAAGGTTGTCTGTAATCAGTGTAATTAATGCCAGGAGTGAAACATTAGTCTACTGTGCACTCAATTACATAGTTATAGCAATAAACACTGCTTAATAACAAATCAAGTTTTTCTACTGGTGTCTTAGTTTACTTTCAGTGATGGAGTGATATTGACCCAAGGTACGGTTAACGTAATTTTTTTCATGGTACTAGAATAGGCTTGAACAACAACTTCATTGTCTCATAAATTTGCTTTAGTTTTATTGCATGTCTATAGGCATTGCAGTACGGCTTAATGCATTGCAATTATGCAAAAGCATTACCTTTAAATTTGCTTTGCTTAAATCAATAAGTAATCTGGAGTCATCAGACTTGTCTTTATAACCTAATTCCATCATTAAGCCATCAACGTAATTACGAAAGTACAAGCCAATTTAAGGGTCAAAAAATAAACTCAGTATTGAAATGCAATGATGAACTTTAAAATTTTAGTTTCTTCTTCAAATGAGTTCTTTTTCTTTAAGCACGACCACAAAATTTCAGCTTTGTATTTGGCAATGCTCAATCTAAGCAATTGTTTAACATAATACTGTAAATAGGAAAACTCAAATGTTTGAGATAGCTGCAACAAGGTCAAAATCACTTGATGTAGTTTTGCTGAAACTGTCTGGTTCAGATGAAGATTCTGGACGTTTAAATCAATTGATTAATTTCTTTTATTTTTGTCACAACTCTCATAACAAAAGAAAAACATCATAAAAAATGATAATTTCAAACGAGAATGACATGAAAGATGCAAACAGATTTCACGGTCATCAAGTCAAGCAAACACCCAATTTCAGACATTTTTTAATTTGTTTTTGATAAACATAATTATACGTTAGCTCTCTAAATCAGTATGTGTGATTTTTGAATAGTTGGAAAAAATCATATTTTTTTCATTTTATGAAATGCAATAAGATTGCTTATAGCTATTTTTGAATACCGTCGATTGTAAAAAAAATTTTTATTTCTTTTCATGTTTCTGTATTATGGTATGGAATTCTAATTTTAATGTTTTTTTATCATGATCTGGAATTGGAAACAAACAAAGGTGAAAAGAAGTTGTACAGATTGGCTAGGCAAAGGCAGAGCAGAGAAAGATGTACAGCACGTGTGGGTTATAAAGGATGAAAACGGTTATACTATGGTAAATTCGGAGGCAGTGTTAAAGAGATGGAAGGAGTACTTTGAGAAACTGATAAACGAGAAAAATAACAGAGAGCCCAGGACAAAAGAAGCAGAAGTGGTTAACGAAGAGGTAAATTGCGTCAGTAGAGAAGAAGTAAGGAACGCACCAAGAAGAATGAAAAAAGATAAAGCAGTTGGGCTAGATGAGTTGCCAGTAGAAGTTTGGAAGTGCATGGGAAAGATGAGGATAAAGGTTTTGACCAGACTATTAACAGACTATTAATGGGTGAACGGATGCCAGAAGAACGGCGAAGGAGTGTGCTTATCCCAATCTACAAGAACAAAGGGGATGCACCGTGCTGTGGAAACTACAGAGGTATAAAGGTAATGAGCCAGCAATGAAAGTATGGGAAAAAATTATTGAAGCCAGGCTAAGAGATAGAGTTGAGATCAGTAAAAAGCAATATGGATTTATGTCAGGAAAGGGAACACCAATGCCATGTTTGCTTTAACACTAGAAGCCCCAAGGTTTTTGACTACCTAAAAGGACCGAATGGGTCATTTTTGACCCATTAGTTAAATTTGCTTTTGTTTTGATATATTTTTTATGGTGTTAACTCTACATACCATAGACAAATAAAACCAGTTATTTTCCAGAATTTTATTGAAAAAAATTTGTAATTTTACTCATTTCACAAACTTAGCTGTTACAAAGTTACATGTATGCCATAGTCCAATATGCTGTACTATAGGTTATATGTTTATATAGTGACAAAACCAAATCAACGACAAACAGTCACAAATTTTTGACACACTTTGAACAAGTTACAATTAACTTCTTTGCTTTTGTATGAAACCCACAGCAAAATTTTTTGCATTCAATGCAATAGTTATTAGATTTATTTGAACAATTATCTATTTGGCAGTGTTTGCGCTTCAGAGATCTTGGTGAATTTGTAGAGTCAGAACATTTTGGATTTGATGAGGGTTCAGATTCAGCAATTTTGTTATATCTGCATAGTTCTTTTACTAATTCTAAAAGAAATTTTCTTCTTGAAATTGAACTTTTGGTAACTTCTTTATAGACAATGAAGGCATTTATGCAAGCACAATCAATAATGTTGAAGAAACATGCAGCTGGCCATCTTCGAGTTGCTGATTTGCATGTATGGTAGCGAGACATTTGATCCAATACATCGACTCCAGCTTTAGTTTTGTTATAATATTCAACTGTTTCAGGGCGTTTTTTCGAGTGATTCTTGTCAATTGAGACATCTTTATGCATTGAACTTAGAATATAAACAATTTTGTTCTTCTTTGCTTTGTATATGGTAAGTGAACAGCCTGAATCAGAAAGAAGTATTTCTGAAGAAAAAATAGATGCTTTTTTCATTGTTGATTCTACACTTGGTATTTCTTTTCTTTGCTTTCTTACAGTTCCTACAATAGTTGTTTTTTCAAGTTTTAGAGTTTCAGCTAGTTTAACATTTGTGAAAAAATTATCTGTAGTAACATTGTATCCCTTTTTGAAATATGGTTTCAAAAGGGAAAGACACACATCAGTGGGAAGATCATTTTCCTTTTTGCGCAATGGATCCTTTCCTAAATATGGTTTTCCATGCACAAATATTTTGATTTTGAATCAGCTAATAGCCAAAATTTCATTCCAAACTTATCTGGTTTATTTGGCATGTATTGGGTAAATGGACAGCGAGTTTTACAAGGGAAAAGTTGTTCATCTATTGTCAAATGTAGGTTTGGGACATAGCACTTTTGACAGTTTTCTATAAAAGCATTCCATGTTTCTGAAATAAGACAAAACTTTTCTGACTTTGTCCTTCTTTCTGCACGAGTGGATACGTTATCAAACCTTAGATGTTTCATTATGCTTTCAAAGCGATTTCTGCTCAGCGTACTTGCAAAAATAGGATGACCCCATTCTTTACTCCATAGTTGTTTCACTGGAGTATTTTTTCTCTCCAAAACACCACGAGCAATTTGCAAACCAATAAATTTTTCCAGTTCTTCTAGAGGGCAATTGAAATTTTTATCATCAAGGTGTGCATGATGAATTGTATACCTTTGTATTGATCTCAACATTATTTCATCTATGTATAATTGGAAAGCACTTAGAGGACTTTCTTTCATCACTTGTCTGCAACTGTAAGCTGTTGGTCCTGGTTTTGGGGTAAACACATTTTCCGAAGGGAATCGTCCTCTGGAACTTTGCCCTTCCTGGAATCTTCTCCATATGATTCCACTGCGAGTTTGTACTTCTTCATTACTAAAATGTGAAGATGAACTTGCTTGAACATTGGACAAATTTTCTTGTTCAATGCATACCACTTCATCTTCAATAATAGAGCCATCTTCCTCACTATCTTCAGATGAAAAAGACTCAATCAGTTGAGTTTCATCAAAGTCACTTTCATCACAAGATGAGTAAATGTCATCACTTTGTAAAAGTTTGAGAGTTTCTTGAAAGTTTAATTTTTTCATTATTAGGGTCAAAAATATCTTAGGAATAGGTAACAAATCACACTTATTTTCTGAAAGATAGAAATGAATGTCAATTGAACGAACTTTACTCTTTGACTCTTTGGAAAATACTAACAAGTTCAAGTTTGGAACAAAACTAATTGTTCTAAAATGTAAATAAGGTTGCAATATATACCATATAATACACTAAATAATTGATTGTAAGTATAAAAAAATGCTTGTTCTTTTCTAGGCTTTCTCTACAAATATATTAAAGCAACACTAAGATTGTTTATGTAGATGGGTCAATTTTGACCCATGTGGTACTTCTAGGTATATCAAGATTTTTTGGAAAAAACTTTCACATTTTAACAATTGTGCATATACCATATAAAAGTATAAACCGAATTAGGAAAAGTCACCAAGTTTTGTAGAAAAAAAATTTTCACTGATTGAATGGTAACTATTTAAAATCATAAATGGGTCAAAAATGACCCATTGGGGTTTCTAGTGTTAAGAATGTTGATGGAAAAGTATAGGGAAGGTCAAAAAGAGCTACATTGTGTATTCGTGGACCTAGAAAAAGCTTACGACAGGGTTCCGCGGGAAGAACTGTGATACTGCATGGGAAAATCAGGAATAGTGGAAAATTATGTACGACTTGTACAGGATATGTATGAGGGAAGCGAAACAGTGGTGAGGTGTGCAATAGGAACTACAGAAAGTTTCAAGATCAAGGTTGGACTGCACCAGGGATCAGCGTTAAGTCCGTTTCTGTTTGCAGTGATAATGGAGAAGCTAACGGATGAAGTAAGGAGAGAACCACCATGGACGATGCTATTTGCTGATGATATTGTGAGTTGTGAAGAGACCAGGGAAGAAGTGGAGCGGAGACTAGAATCATAGAGGTATGCATTGGAAAGAAGAGGGATGAAAGTAAGTAGATCAAAAACCGAATATCTGTGCATAAATGGAAGAAATAATGACAAAACAGTAAAGATGGAGGATGCAAAAGTGCCAAGAGTAAAGGAATTTAAGTATTTTAAGTATTTGGGATTTCGGTGCACGAAAGTGGTAGTTGTGAGAGGGAGGTTAAGAAGAGAGTACAGGCAAGATAGAACGGACGGAGAAAAGTATCGGGAGTAATTTGCGACAGGTGGTTACCAGCTAGAGTAAAAGGAAAAGTGTACAGTTTAGTGGTGATACCAGCAATGGTGTATGGACTTGAGATGGAGGCGGTCATAAAGAAACAAGTGGAAGAGATGGAATTCGCAGAGATGAAAATATTGAGGTTTGCTTTGGGAGTGACAAGAAAAGATAAGATTAGAAACGAGTACATCAGGGTTACAGTTAAGGTAGAACGGTTAGGAATGGAAGATGAAAGAGGGCAAGCTGAGGTGGTATGGACATGTCATGAGGAGAGACCAAGAGTATGTAGGAAGAAAGGTGATCAAAATGGAGTTACAGAAAAAGAGGAAAAGAGGGAGACCAAAGAGAAGATTTTTAGAGGTAGTGAAAGAAGATATGAGGGGAAGTTGGTGCGAAAGAGACGGATGTTGAAAATAAGACGGTTTGGAGAAAGAAGATACGCTGTGGCTACCTCTGATTGAAGGGAAAGGCCGAAAAGAGAAGTATTGTGGCATGGAATTTTAAATATTCACTTTCAGATATTTTACTTAGTTCAGCAGTCTCTTACGATATAAAAGAATATACAAATTTCATGCTTACTAATAGTCTAATTCTTCGGTCTAATATTTGAATGCTTTTTTTTGAAGTAATTATGAAATAAGGTTAAAGTTATTGTTTTACTGCAGTTTAACACAAACTTGGCAATTTCACGTTTATAAATATCTTGAATTTGGAAAATGTTTAACTTGATATAAAGCGATTTAACTGAGCTTCGATATGGCATATAACAAATAGTATTAATTGCTTTGTTTTGTAATATTTGTAATTTGTGAAGATGGAATGGATATGTTAAACCCAATGTACGATTCCATTAGTTAAGAGTAAATAAACAAGAGTATAAAATAGTTAAAATAACTTTGCTTTGAAGCGATTGTTTTTAATTTTGTCAGTATGTCAACAGAACGGGCAATTTTACATCCAAGTACTTTAATATGTTTGCAAAAAGTTGAGTTTATTGTCAAATTACTCCCAATTATTTGGCGCTTTTTACTGTATGAATTCAGGAATTATCAAATTAATTTTGAATGTCTTAACCCATTAAGCGCCGCACCTATTTCTAGATGTTCATTTTTAAAAATTTCTTGATATGTTATTCCCAACTCTGCAGTTTAGATAATTATTTTAAAAAATTTCAATTTCTTGTTTGTTTATGCAAAATATGAGACGTTGCAGAAACGCAACGTCATCGCTTAAGCGGTAAAAAAATGGATAGTATGCTATGTGAATTGCATACTTAAAAACTTTAAAAACATAGTTCCTATGCACGATTGAAAACTGTTTTTGAAAAAAATATTCTTAATTTTTTACATAAAACCTAGAAGCGCAAGAAACGAAATATGGCCTGCATACTTATTTGACGAAAGATGGTTCAAAATAAAGAGAATTTTGAGAAAAAACAAAAATATCATCAAAGCGTGATTTTATAAATGGCGAAACACAATGTGATCGGTTTAAAAGGATTACAGAGCGAAGGTTCCATTGGTTCTCTCTCAGAAGACCCATGTAGCCGCCTCGGTGCTAGAGATGCTTTGTCCATTTTCATTGGATAAGAGAGCGTCGCTCGTATCGCGCCCTTACCCATCTCTAAAACCAAGATGGGGAACGTGGAGCAGCTGCTCGCCCAAGAAGCGCACCTTGCCCATTAGGCAGACAACAGTCGACGCACGTCGGGAGGTTGGAGCACACAAATAACGAAATTGCTGCGTTGTGAAAACATAAGAGCAATAAAAGAACACAAAAAATGCACTCAATAAAAAGCAATGTTAAGAGTTGTCAAATAAAATTACGAACACATCTAAGTCCAAAAGAGCTCTCAAAAGTCTTTTTTTTATTTGATTTCCCGGTATACCGATCAAAAGTATACACATACCCATCGGACGAGGCAAGCATCCATGCTTCATATCCGAACCTTATAGGCTTACCTTTACAGAACATTCTTGCTGAATGACGTCCTCGATACGGAATCATCTGCTCATCAATCGACAAGTTTGTTTTATAAACTCCAAACTATTGAAACTTTTTGTTCAGAAGTTTAATGTACGGCCTAACTTTGAATAACTTCTCATCTTTGTTGATGGCAGAGTTATCATTGAGATGTGAAGTTATTTTTATATCTCTAAATCTTTGTCTGCTCAGCGCTTGACGGACTATAGCGGTGTTGCAGTCCGGATCAAGGGACCAACACAATTTTTCTTGTGGAAGTTTGTGGTAACCACTAAATAATAGGAAGCCTATAAATGACTTTATTTCCGAAATCGTACAAGTAAATTCGTGCATGTTTTTTTGTCCTGCGTATAGAACACTTTGATCAATAAGTAAATTTAGCATTTATTCATCAAAAAATAATTCAAATATTTCTTTTGATGACTGTCCCAATAATTTTCTTTCCAAATCTTCCAGCGTGTCAGCTTCTTTACTTAAAGGAGAAGATAAAAAAGAAGCTTTTTTCTTACTCCATTTCACTTTCGTGCAGCTTTTTATTTTCGGAACTGAGGTCGATGGCATTTCATCACTTTGTACTGAGTTGAAATGAATTTCAATCTCTCCTGCCGCGTCTGGAAGCATGGATTCACTTTCTGTCGAATCGTCTTCGTACATACCCTCTTTATCACTAACTACAGTTATATCTGGTGGTGCTATGATCACATCCAACTCACCTTCTCCGAATTTAGGACCTTCTATAGCGGCTAGTGCCTCTTCTACAGTTAGAAATTCTTGGGGCGACATGTAGGGTAATGTTGTTAGTTCGAATTAGTGTCGCTCGGCTTGTCTCTTCTTATAATTTTTCGACTTTCTTCTGCAATCGCTGTAACCACTAAATGAATAAACAACGAACTGAAAAACTCGTGCAGCAAAAATGTTGGTTTTGAAAGAAAAAGAACTGCAGTGTTACGTCATAATCGGATTAATTCCCTTTCAACTTCTTCAAGACCTTTTAATCAGCTAGGTTGCAAAACTAATCTTCAGGCGTTTTCATTTCATCTGCAACGTTTTACAAAACAGTGTGGCGTGTCTGCTACAATAAGTAATAAAGTAGTGTTTTTGCGCTGACGTTGCAGAAATGGTACACCAAAGATTACCCTTAAATAACTCCGGGGCTTCACACATTTAGAAGTTGAGTTTTCACAGTTATATTCTAGCAGCATTATACTATAAATTAAAACTGTTATTGAAATAATTTTATCGCAGTAATGCATATTAAAATATGACAAACAAAATGTACGCAAAACTTGTGAAAAGTGCCGTTAAACAGTAAATCTTTTAAGTGTGAAAAAAAAATTATTTTTTAAAATAAGATTTCAAACACTTTATTTAGAGTTTAAAATACCAAAATATTTATTTTTTTAGATTGAAAATCACTTTTAAAGTGCTCTTGCAGAGGCTCAAACTATGCGTTGCAGCAACGCAACGTCAGCGCTTAATGGGTTAATGATGTATTGAACCAGCTTGGCAGAAATAACTACAACATTAGATTTAGACGAATTAACAGTTAATTTATTTGAACAACACCCTATGTACAATTTTTTAAATTTTTTGTTAATTATACCATGAAGAATAATTGAATTAGATGCCTGGAATATTAAGCAGGTATCGTGAGCAAATAATTTAGGTGTGTAATTACAGCATTTTGTAAGTTGTTTACATATATAGAAAAAAGTTTGTGGTCAAAGGAAGATTCTTGAAGGCATACCGTGTTTTATATTTTTGAGATTAGATTGACTTTGATTAAAGTTAATAAATTGTTTCGATGATTTTAGCATAACTTAAATGTTACTCTCCACGTATCACAATGGGCCAGTTCGGTTTGTAATATTATATGACAGACAGTATCAAAAGTATTTTTAAAATCCATAAGGACCAGTTCTATGTGCAAATTATGGTCAATATTGTCAAAGGCAGCAGTGCCAAAAGAAGCATAACATGGTATGTAGAAATTTTATTTTGAAAACCAAATTGATGAAGAAGAAATCCATTAGTCTATTATATGTTATTTTTTAAATTATTTTAGAAAAGCAAGTTAATATCGAAATGAGACAATAATTGTTTGTTTCTTTTTCTTTACAACCATTTTAAAGAACGGGTACAAATTTTGCTATTTACAATTTCTAGAGAGCAATTCATTATTAAAAAAATTATCTGTAAACAGTTTAAAATTTGGAGTGATTACGTACATAGCTTGATTCCTTGAAACGTTTTAAGACGTAAGCTGTTATGTTATCGTGCCCAAGTACCTTGCTGTCATTTAAAAATAAAATCAAATAAAATATTTCATTTAATCTTAGTAGTTTAAGGTAAATTAAATAAGAGATTTTCTTAGTTAAATGTTTATGCAAAGGTTTGTTTGTTTTTTCTTGTCTTTCTGCCAACTTTGAGCCAATTGTGCAAAAAAGTTATTAAATTCGTTTGCGATATTCTTAGGTCATCGGTATTGTTTTATTTATTCGAAGCGAATTAGTTGATTCGCAAATTGGAGTATTGGGTAGAATAGATTTAATTATATCCAAAGCTTTACTGGCATTATTTTTTTTAAATTTCATTTTGAAAGTATAATTTTTTTGATAAAGTTTTAATCTTGGTTAGTGCGTTACAGTAGCATCGAAAGTATTTTTTTCTGTATTGCTGCCATTTATAAACAGTGTCCGAAATATCAATCATTTGTGAAATAATTACTACAAAATTTCTAAATGCAGAGTTAAAATTTTCAAATTGAAACGAGGCACTATTATGTAGAAGTTCGGTCAGGGAGTTATTCAGCTCGGTACAATAAGCAACTCGGCAAAATTTTTTTTATTCTATATTATGATATGGTATTCATACAAGTGCTAGTAGTTTTAAATATTTTAATTTCTCATAAAAAAGAATAATGATCTATCATGTCATTCAAACTTATTGGTGGTGAAATAGTGTGGGTTACATTATTTGTAATCACGTGGTCGATGATCGTCTCCGAGGTTGTAGTACTCTTGAAGGTTTTGTGATAATTCTATAAGATCCATTACAAACTATAGCATTTAAGTAGTTTTTTGCTTGGAATAGGTTATTTACATTGATATTTATATTGATGTCACCTAGAATATTGAATGCTTTTTTAACAGATTAATTCTTTTAAGCAGTTTGAAAAATCTTTCCCAAACATATTAATTGGTTGACTAAGATGCCTGTAGATAGTTGCAATTGTAAGTTTTAACTTTAACTTTTAAAAACTTTGGGAGTTAAAGCTTTAAAAATTGGAATGGTACTACCATGCAGTAGTTTTAGGAAAGACTGGCAACTTGGATGAACTATTTTAGATTTGCTTTGTTTTAGAAAATTCTTTTATATAAATTAAACAATATAACAATTATGGGAACAGCAAGAGCTATTTTATTTTGCATAACAACAACCCACTGAAGCACCTGACTACTGCAAAATTTTCAACAAATGTAAGATGCCCATTTTTTGTTCTGATCAACAATTGTACAACCAAAGTAGTACTTTTATGCAATTTTTACCAGTAGATGACGTCGACTTGAAAGGAGTATTAATACTAGTTATGTTCTTAACTGAAAAACTAGTTATGATGAAAACAAAAAATAGGTTACAGATTAAAATTCCTTAACCCAAAATTACTTCAAAATTATTTTTAAATATAAGCGAAACAACCAATAGCAAACTTCCAAATCAAACCGGATTACCAAAAAATAAACTTTAAATTAAAACAAGGAACAAATTAAACGACTACCGTCACAATTAAAGAGGATTAACAACTCACTTAATTTGGCTTAAGTAGTAGAAAATAGTAGATTAACAATTTGGTTAACAAACAAGATTAACAATGATTTGGCTTAAGTAATAGATTAACAACTCACTTGATTTGGCTTAATAATTCAATAGAAGTTTGCTGATGCATTAAAGAGGACTAACAACTCACTTGATTTGGCTCCGCTCATGACAGAAGCCACTGTGAAAGGAGGTGATTTTACTTGATGTTCTTGATCAACATGCTCTTGATTAAAAAGTTTCGGCAGCGTGGTCAAGTGGTTTAAAACCCACTCGCGCCATTCTGTTGTGTCTTTGAGAAAGACACTTTACGGCACATTCCCCTGCTTGGTGGTCCTGGCAAACAGTTCCAAATTACAGTCATATCTCTATCAAAAATTAAAAGTGAACAGCAATATCTTGGTATCTCCGGAAGCAGGTCGGGGTAATTACCTACCCTATGTATTAGCGCCTCCGTCGCTTTCCTGCGAGTCAGGAGGATAAATATAGAGATAAAATAAAATAAATAAAATAAATAAAATAAAATGTAACAACCCAACTAGTTTTCTCTTAGTGACCTTTTCAATAAGCGGTTCCTTATTATCAAAAATTTTGCATCTTTGTAAATTAGTTTTTTCTAAAAGTCTGTTGTACTTAATTTAGATGTAGCAAGTTGCAATTTCAACCTTTCAACGAGAATTTACTTGTCAACAACGCTTTCTAAAGTTGTTCTGGCTTCAGGCTCAGCTACAGAGCAATTTTTCTAAGCAGAAGACTTAAAGATTTAGCTCTACAATTGCACCGAAAAAGAATACTTTTTTCTCAAAAATTAATATAAGCTTATTTTATTCGGAAATTTGTTGTTCACTGTTTCTGTGCAGCAGGAATGGGCTGATTTGTAGGCACAGAAACCACTAGACGGTGCTTATTCCATTTTTATGTAAATTATTGATAATAACAAATATTTACGGTACATCTTAATTAAATAGAAGGAAAAACAACAATAGCAAAGTAATTACTAATAAAGGAATGAAAAAATAAAATTTGATGAAAAATAAATACATTTTAAAAGAGCATTTTAACCGCTTGATAGCTTAATAACTGATTTTACTACGAGTTACTTTCCTTTGAAATTAAAATTTTTTTAGAAGCACCACGTGATTTAAGTTGAAAGCGTTTACGATTGAACGGTTTAACGACTTTCTGGTAACAGTAGAAATTCTCAAGTCAAAAAGCAAACCAGCGGGAGAGCGAAGCGGCGAAAAGCGATTAAAAAATTTAATGAATTGTATTCGTCACGTAAGCGAAAAACTCGAAATTCAAACCAAATCGCTTAAAAGCATAAATTTAATCAAACACTCAAACAAAAACAAAATCCGAAAAAAACAAAATAAAACTAAAGACAAGACGATGCGGTAGAAAGTGAGGTGAAATGAAGCAAGTTAAAGCAAGGTGAAATGAAAATAAAGTAAAGAAAGATGAGAAGAGAAATAGCAAATTTGCAGCTATTATTAGCGCGCGGGTAGTTTGATCTTCGTACACGTCTTGTTCGTTTCGCGTAGTCAGGTAGCAAAATAAGCTATACCACTTATGTTGCTGAAAGCAGGGTTGAGAAGTTAAAAAATTTTTTCAGACTTCGATTCCGACTCAACTTCACCTATACAAAATTTTCCGACTTATTAATATTTCACGAGATTAAAAAACTACAGATTCGACTCAGACTTTCTACTCCCGACTTCTTATTTTCGACTCCGGACTTCAACTCCTCCTCCTTCTTCTTCTTTCAACCTTTCCTTTAATTACGGGTTGCCACAGCGTATCATGTTCCTCCACAGCATCCTGTTTCAATGTCCTTCTCCCTCGCACCAATTTCTCCAATATCCTTCTTCACTACATCCAAAAATTTTTCCTCGGCCTCCCTCTTTTCCTCTTTTCTGGTAACTCCATTTCCATCACCCTTCCTCCTACATACTTCTGGTCTCTCCTCACGATATGTCCATAACACCTCAGCCTGCTCTCCCTCATCTTCATTCCTAACCGTTTTACTTTAACTGTAACCCTGATGTACTCATTTCTAATATTATCTTTTCTCTTCACTCTTATAGCAAACCTCAACATTTTTATCTCTGCGACTTCCATCTCTTTTACTTATTTCTTTGTAACCGCCACCGTCTTAAGTCCATACACCATTGCTGGTCTCACCACTGAACTGTACACTTTTCCTTTTACTCTAGCTGGTAACCTTCTATCACAGATTAGTCCCGATACTTTTCTCCATCCGTTCCATCCTGCCTGTACTCTCTTCTTAACCTCCCTCTCACAACTATCACTTTTTTGAACCATTGATCTCAAATACTTAAATTCCTTTACTCTTGGCACTTTTGTATCTTTCGTCTTCACTGTTTCTTTGTCATTTCCTCTAATTAGTACAGATATTCGGTTTTTAATCTACTTACTTTCATCCTTCTTTTTTCCAACTCATACCTCCAGCATTCTAGTCTCCGCTCCACTTCTTCCCTGGTCTCGTCGCAAATCACAATATCATCAGCAAACAGCATCGTCTACGGTGGTTCTCTCCTTACTTCGTCCGTTAGCCTATCCATAATCACAACAAACAAAAACGGACTTAACGCCGTTCCCTGGTACTGTCCGACCTTGACTATGAAACTTCCTGTAGTACGTACTGCACACCTCACCACTGTTTCGCTTCCCTCGTCATACTCTGTACAGTACAAGTCGCACGTACTTTTCCGCCATTCGTGATTTTCTCATACAGTACCACAATTCTTCTCTCAGAACCCTGTCATTAGCTTTCTCTAGGTCCACGAATACACAATGTAGCTCTCTTTGACCTTTACTGTATTTTTCCATCAACATTCTTAAGACAAACATGGCGTCAGTAGTTCCCTTTTCTGGCATAAATCCATATTGCTGTTTATTGATCTTTACTCTATCCCTTAGCCTGACTTCAGTTATTTTTTCCCATATCTTCATTGTACTGGACTTGGACTCCACAGATTTAAAAATTCGAATCCGACTTCTGCTCCCGTTTTCGAACTCGGAATCAGCAAAATTTAAAAATCCAACTCCGATTTCACAAGATTTTAAACTACAAATCCGACTTCCGCGCCAACCCCAAGTCTTACTCCTGACACCCAATCCAACTCTTGAGTCCACGGGATTTAAGAATACGAGCCCCATTCCTACTCCTAATTTCTGACTCCAGACTCCGACTTCACAACTTTTAAAAATACTAATTCGACTCCTACTCTAACTTCGACTTCAACTTCCAACTCCACGAGATTTAAAAATATGATTCCAACTCCTATTCCCGACTTCATACTCTATAACTTTTACTCCCAACTTCGGACTCGGACTCTGACTTCACAAGATTTAAAAATTTAAATCCGACTCCGACTCCGCGCAATTTAAAAATAAAAATCTGAATCCGACTCCTATCTCCTGACTCCGACTCCAACTGTAACTCCTGGCTCCGGCCTCTACGAGATTTAAAAATACAAAAATGACTTCTGAATCCCGACACAATCTTGGTGGTGAGATCTTTTTAATGTTTTAGGCAACTAGCAGAACCAAAGTAATCAAAGTTTACCTGACAAGACATAATTTTTTGACTAATAAAGCTAAAAATAAATCAAAAATTTTATTTTACCAGAATTTAAGTTAAGCTTTTGATTTCTCCAAAATTTTCAATAAAATATTTTGCAAACATAATGATAAAAAATTTACCATCACAAATATAAAAGAAAGTACAAAATATTTTTAAAGTACATGGTAAAAACACATAAATTGTAAAACAAAATCATTTTATTGAATTGTATTGTTGATAAATCATATGCTTAATCTGTTTTTTATCATTTTCAATGTGTCAATTAATTCGCTTAAAAAATCCAAGTAAATTTGATTGAACCGCTGTATAAAATAAATAATGTTATCCCCTGTGTACCCAGACTTTTTTGAGATTCTGTAGAATCATTCTCTCGTAAATTTTTCAAAGCACTTTTATCTTGAGAACAAAAATTTGGAGTTTACCCTTTTTAAAATTCAGTAAAAATTTGTTATGTAAACTTTTTATTTCATTTTCAATGTTGGCCAATACATTAATATTTGTGATTGTGTTGTATTTTTCAACAGAGTTTGTTAAAATTTCCTTACTCGGTAAACGAAAAAGTGACTCTTTTGTAAACGAATACACAAGTAAATCTCTTTTATTGTAGTCTTCTTTAATCTTAATTACACATTTAATCTGAACATACAAGACTTTAAAAACGCAATATTTAAACAGTACAATAAAGTTTAAGGCGCGGTAATTATAAAAATACAAACAATAAAAAACTAGCGGGGCAAATAAAAGATCACGCGGTAGCTCGGGCTTAAACAAAATGTGAAACACGTCCAAGTTCGATATGTGTTAAAGTCGAAATACACAACAGATTGTATCATTAAATTTTGTAAGTACTGTAAACGCAAAATTCAAACTTTATAATTACATTTATCGTTCAACATTAGATAAATATTATTTAAAAAGCTACAAACTTTAAGATAGATTTGAAAAGCTTGTTCATTCCCGAAGACTTTTCATCTGACACTTATTGGGAAGAATCGTTAGAATGAACTGAGAACAATACGATTGTGGTTATATAGGCAAGAAGAATGAGTTTGATTGGTTAAAAAAGGCAGCCAATCAGGAATAGAAAAGAAAAGAAAACGAGAGTGGGTCTGATTGGTCAAGAGAGACAACGAATCAGAAGTGAAAGTAAAAGAGCGTTTTAAACTATAAAGAAATTCCTTGTGTCGACAGAGATTGGGTTGAAAAGATTTGATAAACGTAGCTTCAAGAGCGGAGAGGTGGAAGGAAGTACGTTCTCGGGCAAGGATAGAGAATTTGGTGTCACTGTATTGGCTGGTACATGGAGGGTTTTCCAAAAGATGCTGTCCAATAGAATCATGGGCGCTGACTTGAGAAGTGTCTTAAAGTTTTGTACCGCTAATCGACTCTTCTAACTTACAAACCAATTAATTTTATTGCTTTTATATTCTTTATCGAATTTACACTAAATAACAGTTTTATGGTTTTATTGAACTTTTGCTTACTCCAATTTTTTCTTTCCAATTAACAATATTACTCTTTACAATGTTTTATCACTGACGCTTGTTAGAAGTATTAACAACAAGTACTTCGTTTGTTGAAAAAGAGTTTGTGTTCCGGGATTTCTCACAATTATAAGTTTTAAATTTCCAGGGCAATTAAGAAGTAATTTTTAGTTAGAACTTTTGAAAAAATTAAGGACTAATTTTTTAAAAGATTTTTTTATAACATTTTTAAATGTTTGCTTTTAAAAATATTTTTACATATATCAAAAAAAAGTTTATTTATATTAAAATTAGCTTTTTAATATTGCTTTTTAAACCAAGGGTTTCATTTGCTCGAACAAAAATGTTCGAGTTTTTAAACAGCCTTTTTTAAGGCCAAGTATTTAAACAAAATAGTTTCAAATGAAGCTTTTGGTTTTAATAGTTTTTTTTGAAAGTTATTTTGAAGTTTTGTAGTAGGAAAAAAATTTTAAATTAGCTTTTATAGTTTTGAAAAAAGCTATTTTTGTTTAATTTCTTATTTTTTTAGAAAATTTTAATTTAAATAACTCCTTGATTTTTTCGGAAACTTAAAACTTTGCTTTTATTTCTGGTAGATACTAAAATTATCCCGGATCCCGGATATAAACTGTAGTTGGAAAACTAATTCAAAATCAATTATTTCCGAAACCTTCTTTGTTTTTTTTTTAATCTCTTTAAACAACCATACAAATCTACTAAAATTAAAACCCAACTTTTCAGCCAATTTCCTACCAGCAAAGGGGCTTTAATTTTTGTGCTTTTTGTTAAATTTTCTAAAAATTCTATGTTAAAATTCTATGTATATTTGATATTAGATTCTATAATCACTTTTATTTAACGATTAGAATTATTTTGCCTCAATCAAAAGATTCTGTTAGTTTGATATACAGACCTGGTATTATTTATAAAAATCCTCATAAAGATTTTTTATGTTTATATTGGTAAGATACTTAAATTCTTGCACGTGTGAATGCATGCGTGATACAAAACTTATCTAACACATGAACCGCTGACGTTCCGTTACTACAACGCTAAGTTGGATTCCCTTTAATAAACCGTTTAGTCGAAATTGTTTTGATAAGCAGTTTACACCTCGCCTTTATTTCGGTTTTCGCTGCTTTTTTCTCGCGTTTTATGAAATTGTCAAAAAACTAGAGACTAGGTGTTAAAAACTATTAATAACTCCAAAATTACTTGAGCAATTTTTTAAAAAATTGCACCAACTTTTAGATGAATAAAAATCAGGAAAAGTTATAAAATTTGAAGACATTCATGCAAGTAGTTTTTGAGCAGCATACAACATTTTAAAAGCAAAGCCACTTCCCCCCCAGTCGTACTAGTGTTACGGCATTGTCATTTTATTTAACAATCAAATTCTTATATCTTTCTAAGGAATAAGAGAAGTGTGACTCTATGGAGGAATTTGTCATTAGGTTCCTTCCTACAGGCATAAATAAAACCACTCAAGTAGACTAAGCATTAAATTAGCGTTAATCTGCCGGCACGTCAAAGTATTATCAGACAGTGGTGCATGTATTTCGCTGAGAGGATTAAAGAATAATAGAGCAAAAAAATTTAATTACTTATTGCTCAGTTTAAACGTATAACAGCAAACTAAACTCCCCCAAATGATTTAGGTTAAAGATTAAAATTGAACAAAAACATTGAGTTGTATAGTTGGAAAAATCGATTATGTCTTAAATTTGCTATAAAAGTAAAGTTGAAGAATACCTACTGGAGCAACAAAATTTACAAGTTAAACTGAACCTAATTGTGACGTCAAAATAAAAAATTTATATCCAAATATTTTTTGAAGCTTTGTATAATAATAGTTGTAAGAACTTCCTTGCCTGGTCTAAAACACTTTGCATGATGCTAACAGACTCGTAACTACCATGGCTCTATTCCATTTTAGCACTCAGTACTGCACATCTGTCTGGTGTTGTAATGGAATAAGTGCAATCGCACAATCATTAGTGACTATTTGAACTTATGTTCCAATCATGGAACATTTGTCCAAAATAGGGTCGAAAATTGACAAAACATTTTTTTATTCGTAGTATCTGAAAAAATTTTGTTAAAAAAACTTGTAAATTGAGTAGTATTTAGCTAAGATTTTTTGTTAAAAAAAATTGTTTTAATTTAATTTTTTTGGTCTATGCATTCTATCAAGGATCTACTACTCATTGCAAGTTTGATCCAGATGTAGTTTTTGACAGTTTTGGATTAGTTTTGTAACAAAACATGTTTTGATTTAAAACGTAATAGTTCTTTTATGAGAAATCACTAAGTGGTATGAATAATTTTGCAGATTGCGCAAGTCTGAAATGTGATCAAATTTGCAACGTGTCAAGTAATGGAACAGCAAATTGTTCTTGTGAAACTGGATTTGAACTTCAACAAGACGGAAAAACATGTGTTGGTAAATAAAATAACATTAATTATTTCAATATTTTTTTGGAAATATTTGGTCATGATTAGTACAAATTATGATTAGTGCTTGTTAGTGCTTGTTAGTGCTTGATTAGTGCTTATCAAAATCTTGGTAATGATCAGTGCAAATTACAAAGTACGAAAAAGCTGGCTTTAATCTTTAACATATTTTTAGCAAGTCTATTCTAGAAGTAATGGCTTAATACGCTCGTATGGAGCAAACAGAGTGGCCCACCTATCCCTCCTAAAAAAGTTTCTAAAAACCTCTCCTTAGAAAAATATTGTTCCTCATTTCATAGTGGCACCCTGACGGCTTTTAAAAGTAATTAAAATAAAGTAAAGACCCCTTAAATACAAAGCAATAGTAACCTACATTATAATTTATTTAATTTTTAAATATTAATTTCATTGAGTGAACTATTCTGAGCAGTTTTTAAATTTTTATAAAAGCTACGTAAAATTGATTAAAATTTAGCAGAAAAAACTCTGTAACTATAATTTTGCTTAACAAAACTAAATTCTGTTTTAAATTCAATTTTTTTGATTAATAAAAGCACTTTTTGCGATTAATAGTTAATGTGTAGGCTGCACATTAAATATTTTATGCAATTGAAACTAATTAATGACATATAAAATTTAAAAATTACATACACATTTCATCAAAAAATACATTTCTTTGTTATAGAGTATCAGCAAATACTTCATGTGCAAGAGAGACCATTAAAACACTATATGCAGTCTACATATGTTTACCCTAAACCAATTAAATTTGTGAGTTTTCACTTTTTCTATTGCTTTAGGTCAATCAATCAATTGCAATTTTTATGTTGGTTTGACTTATAAGACTGTTGATTGCAGCGTTTTTTGTAGTACGTTTAGCAATTTTTAAAATGGATATTTTATACCTTTTTTGTGGGGGGTTGGAAAAATAACCACAAATAACAGTTAAAATATTAATCAATATATTGCAATCCTGTAAGAAAATTGAATTAAAAAAATAAATAGAAAAATTAATTTAATTTTAAATGTCAATTTTAAAAAGTAGTGTAATTTAAAATAAGCTAAATGCTTATTTACAATTAGTTTTGATAAGCAGGATAGTGTCTTTTTACACAAAGTAACTGAAAACATAAAAACTATTTTAACAATAATTTACTAAATTTTTAATTTTTAATAATTTCCGTTTTAAGCTTTATTTCAACATTTAGCATACATTGCTTTAAACTATTCGTACATCTATTTCAGTTTAAAGCATTATTTAACATTATGCCATCTTTGCATTGCATATTTATATCTTTTTGGGTTAAAAATTTTAAAAATATATTATTTGATTATAACAGCAAATGCTGAAAAATCGAGCACAGCGCGCGCTTTGCAAAATATTCAGACGAAATTTTTTCCACCAGACAGAGTAGAACTCTAGCGACACGCAGCGACTTGAAAATTTGAATTATCTTGTCGCTAGTTGTAATTATTGGGGAAAAAAAGGATTTTTTGCAAAGAAAAGTGAGGTCTCTTATTTTGCTTATTGCAAACTTGTTTTTGAACAAAATTTTAAAAGTTTTATAGCATTTTACTCAGGAAAAAATTATCTTTTAAAAGATATAAAATTTAAACAATTTTTTTATAATCAATGGGGAAATTATAATTAAATATAGCTTAATTCTTGAAAAAATCCTTTTACAGCGCTGCTAGTGGACAAAAGCCCCGCCGTGAAATAGTTACAATATTTGTTTTAATTTTGATGCATTTAATAATATTTGGTGTTTTTCATTTAAGCAATCCAAAAACTCTCCTCCAAATATATGATTTCCCGCCGGTAAACTACATAGCACACATTAGTAAACCAAGGTATACAACTCGTTCGGTTTTTACAAATATATCATCGGCATTTTGTATTACAAGGATAGAACAAAAAAAAAAAAAAATTCATGGGCCGTCAGTGATCCTTATTGGTTGCATATATATTTTTTATGAGAACTGTACATTGTTTCACCTTGTTGGTTTAGTTAAGTTAAGGTTAATTTTTGTCACACGTTTATGATGCAAATTACAGTACAAAAACGTAACTTATGCATTTCTGTAAGATTTATATCCTATACGGGACCTTCTTTAAAAACCCTTTAGTCGGCAGCGTGGTTGAGTTGTTAAAGCGCCGAGCTTATGATCAACATGGTCTCGGTTTAAAACCCACTCGCGCCATTTTATTGTGTCCTTGGGAAACACACTTTATGGCAGTTTACCCTGCTTGGTGGTCTTGGCAAGTAGCTCTAAATTACAGTCATATCTCTATCAAATTACAAGCGGACAGCAATATCTTGGCATCTCCGGAAGCAGGTCAGGGAAATTGCTTGCCCTACGTATAGCGCCTCCGTCGCTTTCCTGAGATTCAGGAGGATAAATATAAAGATTAAAAAAATAAATAAATAACCTTACAAGTTGTAATTGACGGCATAATGTAGGAAGCAGAGAAAGCTCCTGCAATCAAAAATTCTAATTTCAATACTGAGCGAAATATCTAACAAAATTAAAAAATTGAAATTACAAATTTAATGGTCAATGCTTGTCTTTCTGAATGTCCGATTACTTGACTGGTCTGGTAATTCAAAAAAAAAGAAGAACATGTTTAACCCTTAAACGTCTGTGTGGGTTGCCAGCAACCCAAACAGTTTGATCTTTTTTTCCATCTCTTGGCCTGGCTTCATGCTGCTTGACGCTCAAAATTCTCAATCCATTTATTTTTCTCCCGTTTCATATTTACAATCTTTAAAATGTTTTACTGATAAAACAATTGTTGAGATTTTAGAAGAAAAAACCTATAGGTCTCTAGCGACCTACATAAATATTCGAGCAACATCTTTTTGACCACCAATTTATTTTGTCCTTAGTAAATTTTAAAGAATGAGAACATTTAATTAAATCAAAAATCATAAAAAAATATTAAACTCTATTTTATTACGTACTGTTTGAAGCAAAGTCAAAAAACTTACAAGCAAGAAAAAGTGTTGAAGATACAGTATTAAGAAAAAAAGCAATAAAAAGAAGGCCATTGGATGGAGCAACAGCCGCTGGAACATTGGAAGCTTGGTTTGACTTAAAGGACAACTCTGGCAATGTTGAAAGAGAGCAAAGATTTTGATGATGACCAACCATTATCATAACAATATGAAGCCGCTTCTTATTCTATTGACAGTAGACAAATTGAAAGTGCAGATATTAATGTGTGTTACAATAATTAAGGGGGGAGTCATAGGAAAAACCACTTTGAGTCAAACAGGAAAATTGTATGCTGTTGGCGCCTGTGTAACTGTAAATAAACAACTAAGAAAATTTTCAAAATGGTGTAGTTTCACACAGTACATGCCCAACAAAATAGATAAACATGGGCTGAAGCTGTTTTTGTTGTGAAATTTGCTCACTAAATACACACTTAATGAAATATGCCTCTATTGGACGTCTAGGAAATCAGAAAAGCATTGAGTTGTTGTCTGATGTTTTGAAATTTTTCTTTACACCACTGCACTTTTTTGAAGTGAATTTAACAACTGATAATTGGTTTAGCAGTTGCTAGTTTTCAGCTAACTTACTCCAGAAACAAATAACTTTGCTAGAAACAATGAGAAAAACACTAATTGTGTTCATCATAACTTTTGTTAAGCTAATTAGGTTTGCATGTTAGGTTCGGTAAGCTTCGCACAAAATGGAAAAGTCAAATTTTAAATTGTTACAAATTTGTCAATTCTCAAAGTATTAAACACTGCTATGGATAATATTGAGCTTGCAACACGTTAATTCGCTTTATAATCATGTTTTAGAAAAATGTCAAAATTAAAAACTAAAGCAAAGCTTATTTAACATGTCGGGTCACTAGCGACCTAGATATGTAGTAATGGTTAACGAAATACTTTGGCGTTTAAAATGTAATTTGTAATTTAAATATTTGATTTTCTTTTGTTACACGACCACATATACAAATTGGTGTGCTATTTGTAGATATTGACGAATGTGCGGTAAACCCAAGCATTTGCAGCAATGCTGGAGCCACAAACCGATTTTGTGTGAATTTTCCCGGAGGACACATCTGCACAGGGTGCTCTATTACCTCCTCTGGAACACGATGGACATATTACAAAAGATCGGAATGCTGCACCAGAAGTAAATTTTTCTATCCAAAACCGTACATTTAAGATTGAAGTTTAAACTTTTTATTTTTAATTTGCTAACAAATTTTAGATGAAACTTGTTCACTAGACAAAAGTAGAAAAGAGTCTATGTAAACACACTTATGATTGTTTTAAACTCTTTAAATTTTTAAAAACTTATTTAACGGTGCGACCGGTAACTTGCACAACTAAAAAAGATAATACTTAAAAAAAATTTTTATTGTAAATAATCTTAACGAATAGATATCTTATTTAGGGATAGATAAAAAAATGTTTAAAATTTGATATAAACAAATTGAATAAGAAGATTAAATTTTGATTAAAAATAATTTTATAACTTTATTATTGAATGTAAACACTACTTTGGCGTGTTTAGAACATATTTAGTACAGTCCGAAAATATCTTTTAACAAAATTATCCTACAATTTTAACTGCTTAAACAATACTTTTTTTATGTTATCTTTTAGACATCCGAAGTACTTGCGGTAGAAGTTCGACTACAGGAAAGACCCAAGGAAGAATTGTTGGTGGTCGAACTTCTCGCATTAGAAGATGGCCGTGGATGGTAAGGGTCATTAAAAGTTTATAAATCTTTATTGATTAATCTTTTTACTGTGTTTGATACGTCTTATGATAAAGTACTGTAAAATCCTAATTTTAAATTAAAACTAAAATCACTGCGTTTTACCAATCAACAGAAGGGTTTTATAAAAATATTTTTTGGTTTGAACTTAGGCGAAAACCTTTTTGTCTTAAGCAAATCTTTTTTAATCAAAAAAAAGAAAAAAAAATTTTTTATTAGAATCTGTTTCTACGTTTAATCATTTACTCTTTTATAAAAAATTGATTGATTTTTTTTTAAGACAACAATAACTTTAATATAGGTTAGTGTCTCAACCTTAATTTATTTACGAGTCTTAACCCTTTAACGCTCAAATTATTTTGAGAAACTTAAAAAATTTTTTTCCTATTTTTTTCCAATCAAGAAGGTGTAATTAAACAATTTAAATACAATTTTTACAAAAATTTTTATCAATAACAATTATAATGAAAGAGGACCGTATGGTCCAACTCGTCATGCGACACAAAAAATGAAATAGAACCGAATGGTCCACTTGAGTATGAGGCACAATAAGAAATGACTACGGTTTACAATATTAACTAACTATATTCCCGTTAAGCAGTGATGGATTTAATAAAAAGAGGGCCTGGTGCAAGAAATACAAGGGGGGCCACTATAAACAATAAAAAGTTATCGTACGAGTATTTCACTTAGAGAATTCTGTTGATGCCCCTTGACATTTATTTTGTCCAGTGAACGTCTGTAGAGAAGCCAGCTGTTTATTACACACATGCCTATCATGTGAAACATTAAACGAAGATGATACTTCCTTGAGTGGAAAGCCATTCTATAGTAAGCCATCATTTGATCATGAAGATCTACTCCATCCATGTATTTATTATACAGGTGCACTATGTTAGGAATATCTATATCATCATAGTTTTTTGTTTTTTTATTGAATCGTTTGCACTTCTCAACTGGAAATAAAGTTGCATAGGATGATGCTAGGCACACTGATCTATTATCGTACCACTTTACAGCAGTTATGGTAGCATTTTCACTTTGAGTCTCAAACTCCTCAAAAGATCCACGACCTGATACAGAAAGTTGTTTTTCGCTTTTGAATGACAGTCCTTGGAGTCTTCTTTCTTGTATAGTGCCATACACCCAAATCTGTCGTGAGGCAAGATGATCAATTAATTTCAGTGATGTAAACCAATTGTCACAATGTAACTTAAAATTTTGGCCATTGGAAATGCATTCTTCCAATTGTAACACAGAATTTGAGCTAGGACCAAGGTCAGGAACTTCTGGATTATTTACTGGGTAAATCTTTCCTGTATAAGGAAAAAAGTCATACACAACACCAGTACTGTCTGCTAATATAAAAATTTTGTAGCCCCATTTATGTGGCTTTTTGGGCACATACTGTTTCATTGATGAAGCTCCTTTGAAAGGGACTATTTGTTCGTCCACAGATAAAAATTCTAGCATTGGTATTTTTTCAAATTCTTGACGTAGATGATCTATAAGCATTCTTATTTTTCCGATTTTATCATTTTTGTTTATTGTTGAGTTGTCCACTAAATCCAAATTAGACTTTATGTCCTCCCATCTTTGCTGTGTCATTGTTGAAGAAATTTTGTCACTGAAGGAATATTTTGACCAGTGCATCCTAGTATCTGATATCTTCGTGACAGACATTTGCATTGCTATCCCAATCCACTGTTCAAGTTTTTCTCGGTGCAACAGGAGAGATTTGTTCACGTTTTTTTGAAGTGCATATATATTTGATTGCTCACAAATTTTATCAAGTAATTTATTTGAAATAAAATTCTTGAAATATTCCATTGGTAACCTTTCTTCTTCATCATTTTTATTTTGCATTAAAAATTTTGGAATTGGTGGAGTTATTTCCCTACTAGATATTTATTCCAATAGAGGCGACTCGTTGTAGATTTTCTTTGTTTTTCTTTTACTTTTACTTCAGGTGGGTCTTTTTCGCTTACTTCCAAAACCATGGGTGTAATTTCAGATGCCTCATCGGAAATATCAATCACAGGAAGAAGATAGTTAGGATTCTCATATTCATTATCTGATTTATCTGATTCTTCATCACTGTTACAAGTCACATGTGCAATTAAATGTTCAATTCGAGTAGATTTTGTTCTTGTTTTATAAAAAGTTCTTGTAGAGATTGACTCTGAAGTATCTGAAAAAATAAATTATATACATAAAAAATTAAAATACAGGCAAACCTCGCTTTACGAACACAATTCGTTCTGGAAAGCTGTTCGAAAACCGAATCATATTTTCCCATTATAAATAATGTAAAAAAGATTAATTCGTTCCACGCACCAAAAGAATAACTCATTTACCTGTTTACAATATACCTTGTATATCATAAAATAAAACCATTTCTTCAAAGAGTAAATAAAACGAAACATAACAAGTAATTTACATTTACATAACTTTACATAAAAATGTATATTTAATAATACATGTATTTTTTTTTCCTTGACCAACATCACTTCTCGCTTTCATTGGATCCATGACTTAGGGCTAATGAAGAGAAAACAATGTTTTGTACAATAAAATTGTAAATGCACAGCGTAACAATGAATGTTATAAACGTAACAATAAAGCACAAGTAACAATAAGGCAACGTAACAATAAATGTACTGTAGCTCGTATGCTGGTAAACAAAAAAAGGTTGTTCGAGAATCGAATTTTTGTTTGAATACCGGGTCATTTTTAACTCAAAATTTCTGTTTAAAACCGAATTGCTCAAATTCCGAGACGTTCGTAAACAGAGGTTTGACTGTATATGTAAACTGTAAATGTATAACTCATATATAAAGTCAGCAACACATAATGCAGAAGCTAGATCTGTCCTACCATAATACAAAAAAGAAAGCAAAAATTCATTTATAAGGAAGCTTTGACTACTAAAATCTCCATACACATTATTTTCTTGATAAAATATTCATAAATTATTAGTACTGTAAAAATAGTAGTTATTTTCACTCGCATGACGAGGAGGATCATACAGTCCTTCTTCAATTAACTAGCCCAGTGCCCAGGTGGACCATATAGTCCAGTTTAGAAATCTAATAATAAATATTAATAAAAATGAGTTAACTGACAAAAGCAGGTGTCAGTGCCTTCTGCAAGAACATATCTATCATATGTAATATTTTAAAATAGTTATCTCACCTTGTTTAGCAGCCATAATGGGCTAAATGTGTACACTTTCACAGTTAGGTAAGTAACGTACGAATGCATGCACACTCACAGCTTCCCAACAGCTGACTGAAGCATGTGCGACCAGCTGTGTTGTATCAAACGACGGCACAGCATCTATTAGACGTACACTAAACAGCATCAGCGCCCTCTACAACGCGTTCACTAGTAATAAGCTCTTTTTTTAAAGAGGACCATACGGTCCTTCTGGACGTTAAAGGGTTAAGTTATGAATTTAGTAGAACTTATTCAACAAACAAGATGAAATGCTTTACCTTTGGTCGTTAAAAAAAAAAGCTGAAAAAAATGGCAGATACTTTAACTTAAAATAACCTTTAAAAAGTTACTACAATTAGATTTCCGATTTGCTACAACAAAGATTTCTAACTTCTCGGCACCACTGTCCGTAATTTTAAAATTTCAAGAGCGTTGCAATATATCAGCATAAATATGTTTACTACTGCTACTGAGTTGACAAAACTTTTTAGGTTGGAAGCTGGAGGAAAGTAAAATTTTAGCTGCTTTTTCTTTAAATTGTGGTTTGCCTTCAAATATCATGTGGAAAATACTTTTAAGCCTTTGACATAAAAAAATTTTGAAAGAGTGACTTAAATCATAAAATCATAAATCATGACATAAAACATAAAAAAGTGGCAAATGCTTTTGAGCTTGTGTAAATCAACAATTTAGTGAATCGAAAGTGCAAGTTGAAATAAAGACAACGTGCTAGCAGCGCTAGACAATGTTTGGTTTGGCGCAGAAAATCTGAATTTAACTGTTTTAAAAAAAAAATTAATTCTAACTTTTGCTGACTCAATTCTGGCTAATTTTGCTAATTTTGCAGACTCAACTCTGGCTAAATTTACAATGAGCATTTATAATTTTTGTAAAGTTACAAATAACTTAAAATTTCCAAAATTTGAAGGCACCTTGCACTTAAAAAAGTTGGTTCGTTTATTTGCTTATTGTATTATAGTGCTTTATAAATTTGCGTGTATTTTGCTTTTCTTTTATTGTTATATTTACGTAAATTAATTCAATCGTTTGCAATGTCAAATTTTTAGAAAAATATAAAATTATCCGGGAGTGTTCTGACAAGCTAATGACATTTCGGACAGACACATGGTCTCATTGATTACATAACTTGTTCGTAAGCGACGTTTTACCCTCACCAACGCAATTTTTAATTTTGTACCCATGGAATTGTAATCTACATATTTTCAACCGATCAAAAATCCCAAATTTTTTCTCTGCTTATAAACATTTTATCACTCAGCTCTTGGAGCAATCTAGAAGCACTTTGCGTTAGTTTTCATGGCAAACCTTTTTTTTTAGCGACTCCTTAAGATGACAAACAAACCAATCTGTTTCTTACATTGCGTTTGCAAATGTACCAAAAAATAAATATGATTGAACTATAAAGAGCTGAGAACAAATTCTTTGAGTAGGAAAAAAACTTTGGATTTTTGATACATTAAAAATATGTAGATTACAATTCCATGGGTACAAAATTGAAAATTGTCACCGGGACCGGAAAACGAAGCAGATTAGGACGCCTTAAAAAAAGGCGTCCTACAAGAATCAGTTCTGGTCCTCTCTTGTTTAAAATCAATACATATAACCTACCCAATGACGGTTGGCAAAACATTTGCTTATGCTAACAAAATTTTTGATTTTAAAATAATTGGCACAATTTCTTTAAGTCTGATAAGCAAATTGAAAATATTAATAAAAATTTTGTAAAAGAGAACATTTATTAACATTTAAAGTTGATCCGATTTTTTGGATGACTTGCATTAATAAGCTAAGCTTGGGTATTAAAAAAATATATTGGCTAGCCTTAATCAGTTTAAAACTTTTACAAGACCGATTAGAGAAAAAACAAGAATATATTTTACGGCTGAAAAACGATATGATTAAGTTTAAAACATTTCACATCTTAAAGTTATGCTAAAGTTGCTATTAAAAAAAACAATCTCTTTATTATTAATAAATACGAAGTTTTTGTATCTGTACAGAAAATTTAGATATTTCAATTCTCAGGTTTTCTTTTTTAAAGGTTCATATTACTACCAATACGTTGTGCGGGGGTACACTAATAACACCCAGATTCATTGTAACAGCAGCTCATTGTTTCAGAGGGTATGTATACTGCTTTTGCATAAGTTGCAGTTGTTGTTATAGCCACAAAAAATATTTTGTAAGCATTTCATAAAATGAAAATAAATACGTATTTTGTGATCAATTTCTTTAGTTTGCATATTTATATTCCATGTTAACAATAATAATTCATATTGTTAATATATAATATAACTATGCAAAATAAAAAAAATGATGACAAAATCTTTATCCACTTATCCTCATTTCTTTATAATTAATTTTATATTAACTATGTAAAATTAATTATAATATGATATTTTATTTTAGTTTTACTGCTGCCAATTATCAGAATCCCGGAGTGCAACTTACAATAGAACTGGGGGTGGAAACTCCAAACGACCCCACCAACGTTAATAGTCGAGACGTTCAAGCGCGAAGGGTATTTGTTCATATTCAACTCTCTTAAAAAAATATTAATTGCTTTAACAGACTGTTTAAAAACTTCTGTTTGAAACATAGATTATGTATATTGTTTTGATATAGTCGACCACAAATTTAATAAGACTTATCATTTCTCAAAAAATAGAGGAAAAAAGCTTTTTTTTATTATCGCAAAAACTGTTATTTTATAGATGTTGATAAAAAGCAACTAAAGCTAGGAAAAAAACTAGTCACATGAAAATGTAATAAAACCTTGTACCGAAAGTTATTAGTTGAGTATTATATTTGAGTCGGCAGCATGGTCGAATAGTTAAAGCCCCGGGATCGTGATCGACACGGTCTCCGTTCAAAACCTACTCGCGCCATTCTGTTGTGTCCTTGGGAAACACACTTGAAAGAACTATCCCCTGCTTGGTTGTCTTGGCAAGCAGTTCTAAATTAAAGTAATATCTCTATTAAAATTTCAAGCGGCCAGCGATATCTTGGCATCTCCGGAAGCAGGTCAGAGCAATTGCTTACCTTATGTATAGCGCTTCCGTCGCTTTCCTGCGAGTCAAGAAGATAATTATAAAGATAAAAAAAATAGTTAATGGATTAGCGTGAATATTAAGCAAGGTGGAGATGTTTTGTTGTGTTTCAAGCGTGTGCGCGATATTACCAATATGTAGATAACAATTACGCTCACGAAAAGGTAGTTTAAACGAGAATATATTAGTTTATAACTAACTTGTTGGTGGTACAGAATTTCAAAATTACTTGAAAACCATCAAGATGGTTTGCAAATAATACATAATGCCATTGAAAAGTGTGACACAAAAAGTTTAGAGCATACCTTCAGTAAAAACCATTTGAATATATTGGTTTCTATGCCATCAAATATGTGCTCCGTACTATTGAAATTGGCAATATTGAATCAATAAAACATTAAAAATTTTTCAATTAGGTTTTTGTCCATCCGAATTACGTCTATCCAAACAATGACATAGCCATCATTCAATTGACAGCGGATGTTACTCTCAACGATTATATATATCCGGTTTGTTTGGGTGATGGAGAAGAACCACGAGTAGGAGAAATATGTTACGCAACTGGATATGGAAGATTATGTAACTAACTACTTTTAGAAACATTGCTGTAACATAATAAATATTTAAATAATCTTTTCATGAAAACTATAAAAAATTTCTTCATACGTACGAGGGGCGTTCAGAAAGTAAAGTAATGCAAACAGTAAGATTTTTTTTCAGGACATTGAGTTAAGGTACACAAATCGTGCATCACAAGAAAGTATATAGCATGGGCATTTCATAGTTACTTCTCGATGTAATCTCCCGCTTTCCGAACCGCCTTTTAACAAGTGCACATATTTTTTATTATAACATTCTACAGGCTGCGTTTTTAACCGATTTCTAACAGCAGTTTTAATCTCTTCATCACAGGAAAAATGTCACAAAGAAAGTTTGGGGGCCCAAACAAATGGAAGTCAGATGGTGCCAGGTTTGGTTATATGGGGGATGTGAAATTGTTGTCTAGCCAAAGGAGCTGATGAACTCACGGGTTTTGAGGCCTAGCGTTGTCATGTTGCAATAAAACCTTAAACATTTCCAAAGCAGGTCGAACTCTTCGTATTTTTGCTTTCAACTTTTTTAATGTATCTATGTAAAGATCTGAATTGATTGTTGCTCCTTTGGACATGAGTCTACCAGTATCACACCAACACTATCCCAGAACAGTCTCCATCACTTTTCCTGCAGACTTCTGAGATTTGAACTTCTTCGAGGGTAGTGAGGGGGGATGGCGCTACTTCATTGATGCTTTCTTTGACTCTGGTTCAAAGTGGTAAACCAAAGTCGCATCTCCGGTCACTATTTTCTGTAAAAAGGTTTTGTCAATACTACAGAGGTTCAGAACAAGCTTCTAGGCGGGATTGTTTATTAGCTTCTGTGAGCTCCCTTGGGACCCACCTTGCACACACTTTTGAATACCTTACAATATTCATGATCTTTACAGCACTCCTGCACTTACTTCTAATGACTCAGCAAGCTCATTAATAGTGATGCGTCTGTTTTCCTTAATCAATGCATCTGCCTTTTCAATGTTAGCAGAACTATGAGCAGAAGATGGCCTACCACTCCTTGGCCTATTGCAAAGATTGTTTTCAGCAGGTTTTTTCTGTCCATCAATGATTCGCTTTACCCACCTCGTCACCGTGCTGTAGTCTATCGCACCGTCACCATACACTTGCTTTAGCCTTCTGCTTATGTTCTGAGCTGTTTCTCCCTCCAACAATAGAAATTTAATAACAACTCTTTGATTCTGCCAAGATTGCTTTGGGGCAATCATGCCAGTTTTACTTTCTAAAAAAAGAAGACATAGAGGGATTGCGTAAATTTGAAATGCAGATGGCAGTAATTTACACCCTTATTTTTTTACAAAATCTGTAAACCTTACTTACCAATCTACAGGGTGGCCTACTTAAAAGTAACCCAATTTTATCTACACATCTTGGAACAGTTTAACAACCAACTGACACCACAAGACAAAATGCAATTATTTTTCCAACAAGATGGCGCTACATGCCACACGTCTCACAGATTACTGACACGAGTTTATGACATGCTTACGAAAGAGAGAACAATAAGCAAAGAGTTATGGCCACCACGTTCCCCGGACTTGTCATCATGTGATTTTTATCTTTGGGGACTCTAAAACAAAAAGTTTATGCAAATAATCCTTACAATCTAGACCAACTAAAGGAGAACATTACCAACGCTATCAGGAAAATCACCAGAGAAGAGCTACAGGCAGTATCTGCAAACGTTGTTAAACGTGCCCAGAAATGCATACATGTCAACGGGGAGCACTTCCAGCATCTTTTATAATATTACAGGTAAATAAAACAATTTTTTATAACACTACAGGTAATTTAAAAATTGCTATAGGTAATTTAAACAATGAAAGATTATTTCTCTTCTCTACTACATTTTCTGAGCTACTTTTAAGTGGGCCACCCTGTATAATCTGTAAAAGAATCAGGTATTAGTTAAATGAATGCTGCAAGAAATTAAATCAGTTACATTACTTTCTGAACACCCCTCGTACAATTCTTCAGAGACGACTCAAATTTACAAAATGATTTAGTCCTTTTTATGTAAAATCTACAATTGTCCATACATCTCAAATTTAAAAAAAACTTTCTTTCAACCCTATCATGTATAATCGAAGGAAAGCAATAACTTTTTTTTAATATTTTCACTTTTTAATAGTTTTGGTGCTTCCATGTTTGTAACTATAATACGTTTTAAAATAAAGAATTCTTTATTGAAAAAAAATTTATTTATTTTTTTTCATTGGAAGATTTTGTAAAAGCAAACATTTGGAAATTTTGAAATACAAATTAAATTGCAGTTTATTTTTTAGTTTTACCTCTAACTTATATGTTAAAATATTTTCAACACTTATAAACTGGTTTTGGTCATACGAGTACTCGTATACAGAAGCTTGGTTTATAATATTTTTTTTATAAAATTAGTAAATTAGAATCATTGAATCAAATTAGTACATATTGTAAGACGCATTGCTTTTTTGTCTCCTATAAATAAATGCTGGAAAAATTGCAAAAGGTTTCTAAACCCCCAAAAATGTTAAAAATTATTTCAATGAAATGATTGAGCTGTAAAAAGTTTTGTGTTTTAAAAAATATCCATAAAGTTGATTCTTTCATGGCAGCAGTTTTACCGGCAGCATTGAAAACATTCCATTTTTTTCAGCCATTAATGGCGCTTTAGCCGGCATACTTCAGGAAGTTGATCTTCCAATTGTTTCCATCAACGATTGCGTAAATGCTTACGTCAGATCAAACTTAACTGTCAATCCGAGGACAAACATTTGCGCAGGCTATGTTCAAGGAAGAAAAGATACCTGCAAAGGTCAGTCAGTAGATTAACTTTGATGAAAACACATTTTGTGTTTGTGCTTAGCATAAAATCTAATAAAACTAAAAAAAGTTGAATTTTTGGACAAGGTTTTTTACTAAAGGGTAGATTTGCTCCCTGCAAAACTTAAAATTATTTCCATGCATGAATTTGACTTACATTCTAACTAAATGTTTCAAATATAAAATTTTGCCTTTCCTCTGAATAAATTATGTAATTTTGAAATGATAACTAATGGTTTTTAAAATCATTTTGTCCATATATCTTTTTCTAAAAAGATTTCTGATGACACCATAATTTTAACCAGTTAAGCGCGTTGCGGTTTTCGGTCTGTCTACTCGCTCAGTGCGTAACGATTTTTGTCTAGTATATGGCGGTCGCGGAGCGTATCATGCATTACGTAATCGACTTCTTGCTGTTGAATTCGTTGTTTGGCCTCGCTTCATCTATTTATTAGTTTATGTAATTCAATGACAGAACATCTTGATTTTGTACTTTTTACTTTTGCAGTATATATAATACAGCTACCATAAGAGCGATACAAACACAAGAAATTATAGAGTAAACAAATGATCTCCCAGCTGATGTTATATGCTTCGATAGGCACAAGTTCAATAGTTTTTCTTGGTATGGTAAATTTTGAAGCAAGGTGAAACACACAAAGCTTTGTCGCATTCCTTGCACATAAAATGCGTTTGCTTTCGTTGTTTGTTGGTGTAGCATACGTGACAACGGCGTTGTGGCTTTGAGTTGCATGATGTTGGAGGAATTTCTTCTGGGAAATGCCGGCCTGTCAGGCGCAAAGGCGACTGTTCAAGTGAGGGTCGGCGCGACTCTCTCTGTGCTCCTCCTTTGTACGTTTCAATAAGTCTATCCACCAAAATCAGAATAAACTTCAGTCTACTCCACTCGCCACCGCACTTTTTGTACAACAGATAAGCATTGAAGGTAGCCATATCCATGATGTGTCGAAACTGCTTCTTATAATATTTTTTCAGCCGTTTCCGAGCAGAAGGGTAAGAAGCCAAATATGCATCGCTCAGGTCTACTCCTCCCATTTTGTCGTTGTAGTCAAAACAAACCTGAGGCTTCACTGCTTTTTTTCCACGGACTACTATCTCAACAGTTGAGTCATCATGAATGGTGCTAAGCATGTTGACATATTTTTTGTCTCTCCACCTCAGGGCCATCACTTTTCCTCTATACATCGCCGCTACTTCACCTTTCTTGAGAATCTTGGACATGAGATCTTTAGGGAGGCCTTTTGAGTTGGCACGTACTGTTCCGACAGCATCAGTTGAATTTTCACATAGCTTATCAAACAGTTGCGTAGAAGAGAAAAAATTATCCATGCTGATACAGTAGCCCTTCCCTAATAATTCGTGAGCAAGTGTCAGAATGCATTTGGTTCCCATGCTATTTTCCTCATGATACTCGTTCAGGAAAGCAGTCTCTTTTCCAGTATAAACAAAAAAATCCCAAATGTATCCAGACTGTGAATCACAAATCTCGTAAGACTTAATTCCGTATCTTGCTCTTTTTGAAGGTATGTATTGTCTCCATCCCAGTCTTCACTTCCACAGCATCAGAGACTCATCTATTGATACATGTTCATCTGGGATGTAGGGTGGCCGAAAAGTCCCAGGACACTATACATGTATTTTCAATAAAACACAGTATTTTATAATGAAACACACAGAAACGTATATATTCAACAAAAAAGAGAACTTTATTAGAAACACAGCAGAAAACAACTAGAGTAATTTAGTGGTCTAGGGGATCAGTATGTTGGCCCTCATTGTTCTTGCACAATTCCATTCGCCTCCATGTTCTTTGTGCCATTTTTTGGAGAGAATTCCTTGATACGCTAGCAAAAGCTGCAATAATCGCATGCTTTAGCTGATCAATGGTTTCGTATCTAATACCAGAAACTTGACCTTTAATAAAACCCCATAATGAGTTGTCTGGAGTTGTCAAGTCGGGGCTTCGTGGTGGCCAAGCAAAAAAATTTGATCCTCAACAGTAAATACACTGATGTCACTCATGACCTTAAATAACCTGAAAAAATAAATCAAATAAATTGTTTTAACAAGATTAGAATATTAAAACTGCATTTAACAATATTTAACAGCATTAAAATATTAAAAATAGAGTGTCCTGGGACTTTTCGGCCACAGATGAAAATTTTCTTTTCACGTGAAGTAAAACTGGCCACAGTTTTGCCAGTTTTTTTGGAATACTGTCATTACTTTTGCTGTTGTCTGAAAAGTGGAGAAATTTTGAAAGAAGAGCAAATCTTTCCGATGACATTGTTTTTCGAAAAAAAGGAGTGTCAATCGATTCCTTTTTACTAAAAAATAAGCTTTCTTTTGGCTTTGGGATGATGCCTTGTAAAAGCAGAAGAGCAAGATACACTCTAATTTCACAAGGATTAGTGTCTGTCCAAGAATTTACTCGGGACCGTCGCTTCAGTCGACCATCATGCTCTTCTTTGAATTGTTGAGCGTATACATTAGTTTGCTCAGCAATGAGGTTTATTAGTGAGTCATCAAAAAATAACTC
The DNA here is from genome assembly GCA_963680785.1 of Diplosoma virens. Classification (NCBI taxonomy): domain Eukaryota; kingdom Metazoa; phylum Chordata; class Ascidiacea; order Aplousobranchia; family Didemnidae; genus Diplosoma; species Diplosoma virens. Next base: position 2,603,341 of record OY796881.1, on the reverse strand, counting down.
GAAAAATGGAAGGGGATCTTCCTTATTTTCAACTACCGCTTTCATTCCTGGACTTCCTGTAAATGGAAATCTATCTCTGTTCTGTTGCGCTCCAGTACTCCAAACTGAGTTCGATTGTACAGGTATTGCCTGCTGTAGTGAAACATCACTAGTATTATCGCTGTCAATGTCATGTGAAGGAGAATTGAGGTCTAAATTATCTGAGCTGCAACTCATGTAACTCTCTGAATCACAGCTTTCTGCACCTTGCAAGCAAGGTTCGTCTTCCATGTCTGAATCACTAGAGTCATCATCCGATTCGTCGAGCAGGCTTCTTAGAGCCTGTTCTGATAAATGCTTTCTTTTGTTGGCAGCCATAAAAAGGGAAACGAGATACACAGAATATATTATAGTAAAACTGTAATATAAAATCGTTTAGATCAGTCTACATACGCTGTAACTGAAAGAAAAAAAAATCAAAAGAATGAAAGAAAATTTATCTCAAATACACTCTATATTCTATACGATAAGTAGGCTACCACCTCCACGTGGCGACTAAGAATGTTGAGCTAATCTATTTATAGTGCTAAGCTTTCAGCATGATTCACGCACTGTTGCACAAGGTTTACCGCAAGTCTCGAAGCAGTCAATGCTACAGTATAAAAGAATTGAATTTGATAAGGGTCATCTGAAAGAAGATGCCAAAAATGATTGTAGTTTATAGTATCTTCTGGGGTTGAGTTGAACGATGTAAAGCACTCTTAAGTACTACAATGTGATAGCTAATGACGTGAAAACAAGTTTGTAAACTATAGTATAAGGTTGGACAATGATGGCATAAATGTATGCCATACGGACTAGCGGAGTAAACCACCCATGTTATACGCACTCCAGTAAAGCAACTCTATGACATCATATAATGCCATACGTGATCAGCAAGTTAAAATGGCACGACATATATTAATGCCTTACGCGCTTAACTGGTTAAGACTAATTATAAAATATAGGTTGTAATTATGCTACACCTATTTGTTTAACAAGAATAAATAAACCATTTTAGTAAAAGTTGTAATTAAGCCGTTTGCAATTAGAAGAACTACTGTATAATTTTTAGAAGTAAAATTGTATTAAAACTATAAAAAATTCAAGACGGTATGGCAACTTTTTTATGGATTTTGTACAACTAATTTTTAAATATTTAACTGTATGATGTGTAAAACATAACTTAATGAATTGAATCAAACTTAGCTGAATCCATGCCTAAATACAAAAAATTTCGATAATTTTGTTACACCCGTAATACTTTGACAAAAAGTAATATTACAAAAATTGAAATGTTGCACCTGTTACTACGTACAACATAAATTTTCTTAATGACAAACGGTTTTTTAGGGGATTCTGGCGGTCCCCTGGTTTGCCAACGATGCAGTTCTTGCAATTGGTATTTGGCTGGTATCACGTCGTTTGGGGAAGGCTGTGCTGAGGCTGGTTTCTATGGAGTCTATACAAGAGTTCATCAATTCACTTCGTGGATTAATCAGATCACTGGAAGAAGAGCCCCTCGTTCCTACACCACTTGCAACAATCCGCCCCAACCAAATCGTAAGGGACTAAACTTAGTACAAGTGTAAAAAATAAGATCACTTAAAAAACCGGAAAAAATATTTAATAATAATTTAAGTTTATTCAAAAGTATGCTTAAAACAATTTTGGATGATTTATAGCGGCTATGAAAACATTAGCTACGTTTTTCTTTTTTGATAATAATGTTCTCAATATCAGAGAATTTTTAAAAAAATAATATTTAAAGAATAAAAGCAAACAAAAAAGCTTTAATTTTACATAATTTTTTTTATATCACAGATTTTCAAATGAATTGCTTCAACAATTGTCAAATTAATATTTTGCCAATTAAATATGTATCAGTTTTGACTGGTGGATATGCGATGTATTGTCCTATGTTTTACTGAATTAATTTATTACCTGTTATAAACCTTATAAATAGAGGGACTAGTAACTATTGCTCTATTGGGTTAAGAAACTTCTTTACAACCACGCCACGTGGAATCCTCGTGAAATCACTGTCAGATTAATTTTTTTCATTTATACAAGACAAGACAAGCTTTTTATTCGTTAAAATAAAAAAAAAGATTATTTATATGTACAAGTGATCTGTTGTACAGAATTTAAAGGCAGCTGACAAAAAGCTCATCTCTAAGCTTTTCGCCCGTCACTTGTCAGGAGATAAACGTTGGAATGAAGGAAAGAAAAATTCAATTGATTTTGTAATAAAGCTGAACGAAGATGATTGGATATTTGAGAGAAGCGTCACAACACGTGATCAACACAAAAGTTTCAAGTTGCAAACGAGCTCTTTTTGGCGGCATGAATTTGGCTTGCATGAATTGATGTAAGCATTTCCAAAGCAAATAAATAAAAAGCAAACAGCCAAATGAAAAAATAGTAAATTTTCCATCACTGTAAGAAATGGGCACATAGGGTTATCTAAAAGGTGTGACCAATCGCCGATTCATTAAATATGACTGGGGTTGAAGATTTGCCAAAACGAGTGAAGATATCAAAAGAGTTTTAAATTTAGCGGGTTCTAATATATTTTGGCACGTGTTGACGAATTCTATCCTGTAATCGTTGAGATGTGCGGACTACGTACCGATTATCACAGTGGCCCGAAAAGTTATAAACTACATTGCTTAAAAGCAAAGCAGGCAATACATTCTTTTTGATTGTAGAGAGGAAGTGGCGAGATGTGAAAATAACACATTGTTCTACTGCAAAGAACATTTTTCCACATTTGGGTTGATTTTATTTTTAAGTCCAACCGAAGGAGTTTCCAACTAGGGCAGATAAAGATGGGAAGTTGAAGAACAGGGCATTTCTTCACTGTATATGAAGTACGTGATGTAAAATCTTTAAATTTGCCAATAACTGTTTTCTCAATGATGTGGTTAGGCTAGCCATTTATAAGTAGCATTGAAAACATTTTTTAAGTTTAGCTTGCAGCTAGCAGTCTGAGCAGATCATTAAGGCTCGATTTGCAAGGTTGGAAATTAAACTGATTTTCCTTTTTCCGGGGCTGAAGGATTTCCAATTCAGATATTGTCCTGTAAATGTAGATTTATGGTAAACAGATGTTATAAGTTCAAAGCCCACCTTTTCCACTTGTACATCAAGAAAAAGAAGAGATTGATTAATTTCGTTATCAAACGCAAACCATAAGGAAAGGTGCAAGGAGTTTAATTGATGAAGAAATTCATTGCAATCATTTTCACTATCAAATATAGCAAAAGTATTGTCCACGTAGAGATAGTACATTGGTGGTTTTTTCACTCTTCCGAACACTAAAGATTCATACTAACCGACCAAAATCTTAGCCTGCGCTGGATACAAGGAGGAGCCCATAGCTACACCATGTATTTGTCGGTACGTAATGCTGTTGAAACTGAATTCGACAGATTTAGTCGCTGTTAGCATCAGTTTAATAAAAACTTCACGCGGAAAAGGCAAAGCGATAAGGTCAATGCCATAAGGGGCGTCAGCACAAATATTAATAGCTTCTGCCAGGGGAAAGTTATCGAAAAGTCTGGATAAATCAAAAGAGCAATGGAAAGCAGAAGGGCGTAAATCAAACTGTCTAATTATCTGAGCAAAAGCGAAGGAATCTTGAATACAGTTAGTAAAATAGGATCAACAGGAGTAGAACAGGATCAAGAATAGACTTAAGGCACTTTGCTATAAAATGCTGCGCCGAGCCAATCATGGATAGAATTAGTCGTAATGATAAATCTTTTTTATGAGTCTTGGGTAATACATGCGACCGAAGTCGTTGTGATCCGGTTGGTCTGATAACATCGTAGACACTAGGTAGTAATAGACCATCTTTTCACAATTGTTAAAGTTAACGTTGTATTTTGGACTCAACTTTAACTGTGTTGTCAAAATTACTGGAAGGGCCAATCAACTCAAACTAGGTGGTATCAAACAAAATTTTTTCTATTTTCAGGATGTAGTCACTTGTATCCATAACAAAAACGCCAGAACCTTTGTCCGGTTTTGTTATTAAAATATCACTGTTTGAGCGAAAAGACTTGAGTGCTTTCAGACATTCTTTCTTCATCAAACAATCACCAACATCTACCGGAGTGTTACAGGATGAATAAGCGACGTCATTTAATTTTGTTCGAAGGGCCGACAATTGGTCGTATGAATGAGGCTCATGATGTAATAACTGAGCAAATAAAACTTCAAACTCAGTAAAAACCTTATGTCTTTTTACATTACCTGGTGGCAAAAAAAAGTTTAATCCGTGATTCAATACAAACTTCTCGTTTGTAATAAACTTGTAGTTGAAAAAATTGAAGACAATGTTTTTAGTGAAAAGAGCGAAATCACCAAACCGATGTCGTCCAAGAAGAGCAAGACTGTGTCTATTTTTTATTTCAATGTGTTTTTCTTTGCTTTGATCAATCGAAGCTATTTATCTGCAAAGGTCAAACAAGGACAGAAATTCCATAAATTTAAGCCAAACTGAGCGGCTTTTCCATTTAAGAAACGTGATCAAAGAGCGGTTCTTTTTAATTTCATCAGGGATGAATGCACTCTCAATGTTAGTATTATGCCGAGCGCGTGGAAACTCTTGCGTTAATCACGTGTTGTGACGCTTCTCTGAAACATCCAATTACTTTCGTTTAGCTTTATTACAAATTTAATTAAATTTTTCTTTCCTTTAATCCGACGTTTATCTTCTGACGAGTGTCTGACGAAAAGATTAGATATGAGTTTTTTGTTTGTTATCTTTAAAAAAGAATATATATAAATATAAATAAAGAACATAAATAACACGGAAAGAACACAGACATTATAATGTTGTTGATTGAAAATGACAGGATCACCATGAAGTAACTGTTAAGCCCTCGTGCCAACTAGCCTTCCTTAGAGTACCAAAGAAATATATGCGCGTGGAAATACCAACACATCTAAATTAAATTATTTTTACATACTACATTACATTAACTAACAAAAAAGATACAAGTAAAACCAGATGAAACAAAAATAACCATTTTGAATACCATAAGACTATGGGCAATAGATACGCTTTTTTTATATAAATTCAGTAAAAAGTGTTTAACGGTCTTTTTAAACTTATTAAGGCACTATGATCTTAGATAGCGGGGATAGAGTTCCATATCAAAGGGCCAGTGTATTTTATAAAATTTTGAGTTCTAATGGTTTTGAAAAAAGGGATAGCTAATCGATTATAATTTGCATATCTGGTTGAATGAAAATGTTTTGTTTTTTGCTAAAACAAAATATTCTTTTTGAAGTTTTCTAGTCATTATTTAATATTTTATTTCTTTTTGATGTTTCCCAGAAGGTCCCCTTATTATCATTTTTTAATCGAATAGGTTCCATTTTCAAAAATCTTTTTAAATAACATCAAATTTCTTGGCGCAATTTTGTTGATATTTCAATGTAGGCTACATAGGCTGGGTCATTCAGTTACTTCGCTGGCGTGTAAAATTCTTCTAAATATTTCTGGTTTTTGATCGTGATACTTAGAAATCCAACTTTCCAAAAGAGTTGCAAAGGAGTTCTCCTAGTACTTTAATCTTTTTATCAATTTCTTTGGCATTTTATTACTTTTGGTTTTATATTATTCGGATTTTTTATTTAATTTTAGCTTGTGACTTCGATAGTTAGGATTCCAATCTACAAAAAAGACTTCTCTCAGTGCTTTAATCTTTTCTTTTTAAATTCTGACATTCTGTAAAAATCAAATCGTCACTTCAGTCATTTTGCCTTTCAGTTTTTTAACATTTGCAAAAATCAAACCGTCACTGACGAGACTTCAATAGTCGAAACAGCTGTCTGGCGGAAAATTTTGCTCCCCAATAGTATCTTCAATTCTTAATTAGGCTATGCATCAAGCTAAGCTATACCTTTAATTTTTTTTCTAATGTTTTTTAACAAGATTAACTTTTCATTTTTACAATTTGCGCCCCCAAACTATGCTTTTAATTTTCAAATATTTTATATCAAGATAAATAAATTTTTTTTCCAAATTAGCTGACTTGATTTAAACAATCATTTTTCACCAATAATTGTCCTGCTGTCAAAAATTAGCGCAATACGGTCGTATACAGCGAAGTACCAATGTGATATTGGTTGAAATCGAATAAGTCTTTGTACTTTTGCACAGTCAACTGTGTCATTTGCCTCGATGGTAAGAGGTCAAATTACCCCTTTGCGTGCATTTTCTCGATCAATTGAATATATTGCAGGCCAAAAGTGATTTTATTCATATTCATTAAAGCAGTGGCAGAATTAGGAGTGATTCCCTATACTCATCTTTTTATATTAAAATAAAATAGTTGTCAAATGACGAGTTTGAGCGGTTTTTTAAAGAAATATGAATAAATTTAGCAATTTTAAATTTTGTTGTGATAGAGATAGTGAATTACATTTTCAATATAATGGAAATACATTGGCTAATAGTGTTTTACCTTTTACTTAAAAATCTGTCTGAAATACAATAATCTCACAAATGTAAACAAAAATTAAGCAGTTAACCATTCTTTTCTATGAATTTCTATCTAACTGACAAACAGCAAGAGGTACTTGGACATCCTGGCAATTTGTTGGTTCGTGTTCTGTCAATTGTGGAACTGGGACGAGACGAAGAAGAAGAAGTTGTAGGGGGGGCAATGTTGGAGGTCCCGGTTGTGAGGGTTCAGCAACGGATTCAATCTCATGCACAGGGTCATTATGTCCATGGTCGTCGTGGAGTTCATGTACAGTTACCTGTGGCGGAGGAACAAGATACAGAACAAGGTAAATAAATTGATTTTCAGCCATTCTGGCATACTTATCAAAATTTACTAAAAAAATCTGGGTAACTTTAGCATACAAAATTAACTTGAGCTTGTTGTTAACCCATTAATCTCTAAACAAATTTGATATAGTTTACGTATAGGCTAACTTGTTGCATATATTAATCTTACAACAAAACCAACAAAATTTTTTATAAATCTTGTTTTTTATTTTAAGACAAAAGTATATTTACATTCTAATATCGTGCAAGAGACAAGAATAAGTTCAGTCAGGTCAAAACAATTATGGTTGTATTTAAAAAAAATATTAAAAATAACCAAAAGATAAATAGAAACATCAAATATTTGGTAATGGTTATAGTGGCGTGACAGAGCGGGCAAGAATAGAATCAACATATTAGAAGTTCCAAACTTAATCGTAGCAATATGTTCCGTGGGTGAAAAAATATCACGCCGTTTTGCTCTTCTTGGCGGTCTTAGAAAGCATCTCTATATTTCATTTATATTTCCAATGAAAAATTAAAAAATCAAAAAAATATTTTAATCGGACAGCAACAGTTTAGCATTTTGCAAAATCAGGCCTGGGTAATTGTTTGACCGTTTCCTTAAGTATACAGTCTTCGACACTTTGCTGCGAGTTGGGGAGATAAATCAGTAATGATATTATGAATAATAG